>JAODPA010156765.1:0-14543 GCA_025585075.1 Nepenthes mirabilis
TTAAATAATTATTTCATTTAAAAATTTCAACCAAAAAAAGGTAGTACAAATGTCTAAAATTAAATGCTTCTATCTACTTTCATCCAAGCAAATACCATATAACTCCCTCTATGTAAACGATTTATAAATAAAAAATAATGATAGAATAATTAATGAATAACACAAAACCACCATTTTAAAATCTAAAACATTTATAACTTCTTTCCCCTGACAACTAGTTTTGCTACATATTTGATGTGTCTCTAATTTTCGGGTTATAATACGGATGATGGAATCTCTCAATTTTTCGCTGCAAGTTGAATTGAAATGAGCCCGATCTCTGTTGTTAACCTGGAACATGCGAACTACAAACTATAAACATGATGTTAGAGTATTGACGAAATTCATTCCACAGTCTATTTTTTGATGCTTAAATTAAAAATTTTTTCAATGAAATAGAAAAATATAAGGATGATAATAAATAATATAGGATTGCATGTGAGTGGGAGAATGTGAGAGAATGACTAGCTCCTACAGGTACGCCCAATGTGGGGGCAACTTAGAGATATAGGAGAATTGGGCTCCTTTGTGATTGCATGCGGTCGATAACTCACTCAGATTGCACTTGACAGAGGGTGGCTGACTATCGGGGAGAAAATTGCATTAGAGAAGAGTGTTTGGTTCTTTCCTTCGCTCTGTGAACCTTGCTTGTGGGTAGCTTTGTCTACTGAGTGTTGCTCCCCCTTTTATGGACAATGAGGGGATTTATAATGCCTCACAGAGAGGACTTTGGCGCCAAGACTGATGATAGGTGTTCCTCCGGGATTCGTCGGTCATTGGGTGTTGACAGAAACTATTATGTCAAATATTGTCTTGTGGTGTTGATGCGACCATAGCTAGTGGCGGCCGACAAGGGCAAGCCTCCCCTTGCGCGGATTAATTGGGTTGCCGTTAGTCGGTGGATATGGTGATTCTGCATGGTTGACTACCAATTCTAATGGTTGAAACCTGTAATGCTAGAGTCTTTTGCCCTGCTAGATTACCATCACAGAGTTAGAGAATTGACTTCACTACAATTGATAGAGTCACAAAGGCTACCCCCTGAGGTTGTGCCATTGGTTCCTCATGAATCCGTGCACAACAGATGGGCTATTCGGACAACTTCTGGGCTTTGCTTTTACATTGGACATTGCCGACTAATAGACTAGTAGTTAGATCTGCCCCTCACTGTGACTAGATCGGCCCATTTTATTCATGGACCCATCAATATTCTACCAAAATACCACTATTTTATCCAACTTTTCCTTTGATTTTATTTTTTTCAAAATTAAATTTGTATTCATCAAAATTCAGATAAAATTTAAAACATTTACAAAAATCAGAGTAAAATAAATATAATTTTCACCTTAATTTAAAAGCAAATTTTAACATAAAATTTTCAACTTAAAATCAAGTTAAAAAATTATATTTTAACTTTCCATTTTATAAATATTGTTCCTCTTGTCATGAATTTGATGAATATAAATTTAATTTTAAAAATCCAAAAAAAAAGAAAAAGGAAAAAAAAAATAAAGAGCATTTCCCATAAGCAAGAGGGCAAAGAACTTCTTCATATAAATAACGGGTATACATGTATTGATATCAAACGACCCCCATGAATCTCTCATTCCCCTAAAAGCCAAACCTCCAGGACAAATAATAATAATAATTCCTTTTCCTTGAAGATTACAGATCTGAGTAATGCTATACGACCACCCTTTAGCTACCCATCTATTTTCATCTGGGCCAGCCACTATGAAATAAATAGATGAGTCGATATGTCACCGAGAGTGTTTGAATGGTATACCCTGAACATGTATCCTATATATCTTTACACTTGAAAAACTTCCTGTCGGAGAGATTGGATAATCTTCAGAAATAAAGGACTTCCGGGAACTATTCCCCCTTTGGGAAGAACACAGCCAGTTTGTTTTAACAGGCCTGCAGCCATTCTTCTGGCTTCACCTGCAACTCGATTTTTTTCCGTCATCAGTCGTCGAGCATTTTCACTATAAACTGGTTAAGATTTGATATGGTTCGTAAATTAGGAGAATCTTTCATCAAATGAAGAAGAATGTCTGTCAGCATGACCAAATTTTGAGACAGAATGTGAGTGTGATAAAGATCAGTAGCCCAAGTCCCATGGAATGATCTGCAGCAATTGAAAAACAACAGAGATTTCAAATATCAGTCTGTCAGATTGGTTGCAACACCAATATCAAATTCAGCTGTATCAGAGCAAGTTATAATAATAGGGCGACACAACTGAGATTGCTACCTCACCACCCATCATGGGTGCAAAAACTTCAAATGAATAACCCTGGTGTGAATATAAGGACACTTATTCTTTGTTCATAAGAATAATAATTCCTAAGTCAAAAACTAACCAAACAGCAAAATCATTATTCAAATGAGAATAAATAAGCCTAGAATGGGATAACAATTCTACACTACCAAACCTAATGTAAAAGCACAAGCGAAACATGAGTTTAGATACAAAAGCACGACATCCTTTGTAAATTTCAGGTGTGCAGCTCAGGAGCTGTTATGGTACTCCCAGTAGGGAAGTTCCTACATCCACCGAACGATCAAGATTACAAGTTAGATTGATGACCAGTGGAGACGTAAGAGTCTTGGCCGTTCCCCCAGCCAACTTATAATCTTGGCCATTAGGTAGATGTAAGAACCTGCCTAACAAAATGACCATAACAAGACTCGTGGAGCTCGAGCAAAAGAAAGTGTTCAGGCCATTGTTTTCTGGGCAAAAATGCAAAAAAATTGATCCCTGATAAGCAGCTTATGAGCCCCCGTTATCAAAATTAAAATTAAAAAAAAAACCATTTCATCGGCAAGTATATCTACCTTGATTCCCATTTCCATTACATGTTGGAAAATGCAGCCTCTTGCCTTATACTCCCCTTCCCATTCACAGTGAACACATCCACTACTCAATCACCCTCTCCCCACCCCTTAAAAGATAAAATAAGACGTCAACAATAGTACGATTAAAAGGGTCACATAACTAAGCAATTCCAATGACCACCACAAACTTCATAGCTCTAATTTTTTAAAAGTTTGTTGCCCACACTATGACCTTTGAATAAGAATATTAATGCCTAATTTTCTTCTCGCTCTAGTGATGGATTCTGTCATACGTCGAACTTTATTGTGAAAGCTCTGTTTTTGACTCAACTTGTTAGTTCATGTATGAATTTAATCTAATTCACTACTGTAGTATAACTCTATTTTCATAGATTAGAATTTTGAGTACTACAGAAATAACATCTGATTAGGCAATAGTTTGGTATGTCAAATCTAATGGGAATGGTAGAGGTTTCCTTTAGAGACAGTTTGATGTTGATAAGTTTCAAGCTGATCAACTCCTGGCAGTGTGGGTAGGTGGCACTGCTATCGCTTAGTGTTGTCATGGGGAAGGGATGTGCAGCAGTGAAGGGGCAGTCAAATGGTTCAGAAACGGGAACTGGGAGCCGTCCGAGGTTGTTAAATGTGATCTTGAGGATGCACCAATTTCTATTGTTGGATGAAGCTTTCCTTGTGTTAAAAGTTTACTATAGGGGTGGCTCTTTTAGGATTTGATTGGACATATGGAATGAAATATTTGTTAACATCCATTAGTATTTGGCTCTTCGATACCAATATTTCCCAATATTGAGACAAACTCACAATATATTACCATATAGTCAATATATCAGCAAATACACCGGCTATTTTTCGGTTTATCGGCTAATATTTGCCTCAAAGTTCCAATTTGTTAAAATAAAAAAAATAATACGTCTAGTACCAATACATATTACTATATATAACTGATGTTGATATGGTTGCTGCCAATACAAACACTAATGCCGATATTTTTATCCCTGATCTGGCATGTTGACACTGTGGTTTTCTAACCCAGACCATTTTGCTAAATTCTAAAGTGAGTGTGTGCATGATGACAGGTGAAGGGTTTGGGTTGAGGTGAGGTGAGGGGAAGCAGCCTGTGACTTTGTGATGATGAATGGGATCATCAATCACCAAGATTATAGGGGATCTGACTCATGTTTTGTCAGTAGTAGAGCTCCACCAGGAATTGGTAATCAGGTATGCTAAGCGAAGTGTCACGTCATTCTGGTAGCTGAGAATGAAAATTGTCTTCTAATATGGATGATAATATCGGTATCAATCATAGTCCTATCGATATATGTTGCACAGTGATCCAATGCTGAGGGATTTAAAAGACTGCCAATAAATTTTTGGGTTTGTCTTTCCTGGCCAAGACGATGACATTTTCAAGCTATAAGCTCTTAGGTAGGAGTTTAATTGGCAAAAGTCCAAACCAAGGAAGCAAAAGATCAAAAGGAAAGTAAATTGAAATACTGACTCCAATACAATATTAACGATGACAAAGATTCAAAGAACGAAATGTTCAAGCCTTTAGTTTGCATTAGTGAGGTTACAATGATAACACCTGAGCGAACCCCCTGGTTATCAGATTAAAATAGAAATTCATCCTCGTGATTGACTAGAAAATGAATAAATCAATGAATGAAAATCTCGATATTAATATTGTTATCGGTATCGGTATTGGTATCAGCTGCAGCAATATCGATATCAGATATATCCGACGTTAAATAATAGTATCGGATATATTGGGAAAAAAATTCTAAAAATCACCAACTGATAATGTCATATTGGCCAAATATCGAATATATTGGTCAATATTTGGCATATCAGATATATCAGCCGATAAATCGCAATATATCGCCAATACGAAAATATATCACGATATTGTCGTGGTATAGGAAAATATTTAGATAGGCAGATACCAATATTTATCAACCGATATTTACAATATTGAGTGATATTTACATCTATTACAGAGCCTTACCCTTACACTGTTGTTTCTATGACTGAACAAAAGACTGACTTGTCAAACAGAACCATCCTAGTAATTCGGCAAGGTTCACCATCTACAAACAAGGAATATGTCATACATATCTATGAGCTAGTTAGAATACGTAGATATCCTGGAATAACATGGATAATATAGCAAGTAAAAATTGCATAAAGCATATTTATAATCTATAGATCCTGAAAACAATCGCACTGGGTTGAATAAGGCTTCGTTAGCTTACAGGTAAAACATGTTTTCACAACTTTCAATGTTTATTCAACTCTAACAAATAGAAAATTCTGGAAAGTGATTCACAAAATTGATTAAAGGTTAAAAGTAGCTGTGAAGGCTTTTTCAGTGAAGGAAAACTTCTTGATCAGTTGGTTAATAGAGAGGGTGATCAAGTCCTCGTTTACATCACCAACAAAGACATTGTGCAGACCTAATTCTAGACATAGAGTGGCTGATGTAGCCAGTAGATAGTGTGGTACAAGGTAGAAAGATCCATCGAACTGAACCTACATGACTATAAAAAATGAATTGGAAACCTGAATTTCTAAGGGTGCATTTAGATTTAAGAAAATGTAAAGAAAAGGAAAATAAAGAGGGCAAAAAATGATTTTCTTTTTTTCTGTTTGGATATCATAAAAATTATATTGAAAAGACAATAAGGCCATGCTTAGTTGGGAAAACAGTTTTAACGACATTACTTCAATAATTATGATCCCTTAGATTATTGTAGTTAATTTAAGTTTTTCATATAATTAACAACGCACAATGTTTTGTTACAATCATTGAAAACATGAAATGGTAATCTAAATGTTATCATTATTAAATAACATAAATATTGATTAAAAGACTGCACTTTTACTTTTTTCACATTAATAAATATAATTATATATTTCAATGTGTAAGTATNTAAATGTAGGCAGTGCTTTTAATATTTTTACGTATTTTTTTATGTAAATATAAATTTATAAATAAAAATATTCATAAATTGGCCCGAACAGAACCAGTAATTAATGACCAAGCAATATCCAGCCTGACCTGACTCTACAATCACAAATTTTCATCTAAACCCAGCTCGTGTCCGACCCAAATCTGATTTTAATCAGATTTAACTTTAATATGAAAGCTCCATTTTTTTTTCCTTCAATTTGTTTAGATTTTTCGCTTGATTTTAAATGGAAAATAAATTTCAATAAAACAACAAGATTTTCATGCATATTTTCCATACTATTTTTTCCCTAAAAATTTTCATTGAATCCAATCATCAACAAGCATTTTCTCCCATTTTTTCATTTCCTTCATATTTCCTTAAATCCAAACAAATTGCTATCCTTCTTTGCTTGTTAATGCTTGTCTGCCTGTGTATAGCTACCTCCTTTCTGTGAATCCGTGTACACATTACTCCACATTAAACACAACATAGTTTAACAGAGCTCCATAGACATCATTGGGTTATTAGCTATGTGTCAAGCAGCACAGGCCCATGAGAGAATCCGAGGTGAGATCACCATTGACACCCAAATATAGGAAAGGATGCAACTGATATAAAATACAAGCAGAGACATGAAACAGAATGATTGCGAATGAAATTATTGATTATGATGGAAAACATGCAATAACCCATAAAATCCTAGTTGATTTTGATTTGTTTCTAAAACTCCAGTTTGGAGACAGTGAAATAAAACTAATGACATTAACCAAACTGCTATATAAGGTCAGCTATATATGAATTATATACTAAGCCAAAAACATGCAATGGCCAAAAAAAGGGAAAGCAAAAGCATTGTATCCTCAAAGTGTAAAAATGCAGGAAATACCACGAAAAGTTTAAAAGGTGCAACAGTCACTCACAAAATGGAGAGAGTGATCTTGCAGCTGATGAGATCATAGGAGCCCCTGAGCCTTTATGAGTAGGTCGAGTTGTAACATGGGGTGGAAAGGCAGGGGCAGCCAGTTGGCCTGGGCGAGAATAAGTAGGTCGAGATTGCGGATGCCTGTGTGGATGGGGGCTAGATGTAGCAGTTCCTGTTAAAGGTGCTGGAGACAAACTTTTAGAACTGGGGGCATCTGCATCGTGACTATTAGATGGAGGAGATGCATCATAAGTAGAAGATGGTGACAGGTGACTGCAATCAGGTGAGGAAGCTGGAGGATAAGACGAGAACCAAGTAGAGGATGGAACTGGTGACTTGGGAAATGGATATGGTGAAGGAGCTGGAGAGACTGCATGAAGGGTATATTCCAAATAAGAAGACAAACTCACTGACTTTACTTTGCCAAAGAGTGTGTTATTGAGACCTAGATTCTTCGAACGCGAAGAGCTTTGGATTGTTTCGGCCAATTGTTTCAATCTATGTGGCACAAGACTTCCCAAAGCCGATAAAACTGTAGCCTGAACTGTAACTGGGGGAGTTTCAGTTGAGCCAACTTCATTTGTTACTTGCACATATACATTCTGCAGTCAACAAGTAAACACATAGAGTCAACTTCAAAGGAACCAAGAAGTATGGACGCACCTCATTAAGCAGACAAACTCAAGAGTGATGATTATCAGGCCACAATCAAAATTTTCATTCGAAAAGAGAATTGATAGAGATGAATAGCACGGAAATACTATAGTAGTTACTTAAAATATATGTTAACTAATAATGATATTTTATGTACTTCAGATGGATGAAAATATTGGTATCAGTATCAATCATAATTATATCAATATCGAATATATAGCATCAAAATTGAAGGAAAACAAAAGGAATGGGGGGGGGGCATCAGCCAATAAAGCAAAATATTGTAGTTTTATCGTGGTAGCGGGAAATGTTGGTATTAGAGGGCCCATCCCAATACATATCAATCGATATTTTGCTTACTGGCCGATATTATATTTCATAGTTATGTTAAAGTCAGTTGAGACTGCATTAGCCAAGGTGGCTTTTCCAGATTCCAATGGGGTTAAATGGGCCCATGCTGTTGCATTAAATAGCAGTCAATGCACGACAAAATGGATAGTAGTCAATGTCCATTTGTATCAATGGAGATCCTTTTACTATAGTTCCACACAAGATGTTGGATTGATACGTGAGATTCAGTCAGTCTCAATAAGTAACAAATGGGTTCTAGATTACATTCAAAAAAACCAAAGATCTTCAATATAACTCTTCTTCCCCGGTCTTTAATAAGAGGCAACAAAAACGTCAATAGGTTAGCAGAAAATTTTTTGCTTCATTCACAGCTGTCAATAAAAGTGAAGGCAGCCCCAAGGCTCACGATAATCCCATTCGCTGACAAAAAAATTCATCAAAAGCCTAAATCCATCACGTGCAATAAGAACTTGCAAAACAGAGAATCAAATAAAAGCTATACCTCGTTAGATCTCAAACGTAATCCAAACTTCAACTGTTGCTTTAACTCAGCTAAATTTTCCTGTATGTCAGATATTGAATTATTCAAGGTGAAGTTAAACAGCATTTTTGGCATCTGCCAGATGGAAGCAGATTGCACAGGGATTACAGTAATGCCTCCAATAAACTTCAGAAGTTCAAATGATGATGGTTGTCCAAAAATAGATTGAGTCAAAGTCAAATTAGATTGCCGCTGGAATAAATCAATCAAAGATGATTTCAACAAGCTTAAGGACACCGGATTCATTGGATCATTTATTGGATCCGGAAGAATACCAAAACTCACATCTGTCCAGTTAGATGCACCTGATTGGTGCATAGATAAGATAGCAACCTGCAGGAGAAAACTTGCCATTATGCTATGCCTCATTTATAGCAAATGTGAATGAAAAATAACTTCTGAAATAGATGTTCGCAACAATACTTTTGTATCTGGAACGCCAATTTCCACATATAATTCATCCTCCAATTGCACAATGTATGGAACAAGCTGCACAACAGGCCTCTCCAATCTAAAATATGCCTGTACAGTAGCTGGATAAAAAAAGACAATTCAGAGTAATATCCGAAAAGCTATCTCTCTCCTCTGCCAAAAGAAATGGAAAAGGATAAAATTGAAGTGCACATTAACACATAAGGGAGGGCAAAAATGAACTGCAGATTAACAGAACCAAACACAATTCCACATAGCAGGAAATAAGTTCTTCTAAATATAATTTGGTGAAGGAAAACTAGAAACTAAAAAGGTAAAGGTATGAGTCAAGTTGCCACTGCATATGATTGTTCTACATTTAGTAACCACCAAAGCTTTTAGTTGAGAGGAAAATAATTTGCAACATGCTTGCAACCTGAAATTTGGAATAACGCGATCATGATTTGTTGGAGAGAGACTAGCAGACACATGGGGACAGCAAGAGTAAACTGCTTGCTTCATACGCAGGATCTTGTCTTACCAATCTAAGATACAATAATCCCAGGGTGAACATTAGACACAATATATACTACAGTAATATTTCAACCATGGGTGAAAATATTAGCTGCTGTCCTATATGTTGGTATTGAGCCTACGATACCAATATTCTCTAATATAGCATCAAAGTCATAATATGTTTCCATATCAGAGAAAAATCACGATATATTAACCAATATTCAAATATTGGCCTATATTTCCAATATTTGCCACTCAGCTAACTATTCTCGGAGAATATTTTGCTTCAGATATATCACATAATGATACGTACAATATGATATGTCCGATATTAATATCGCGCGATTGATACCAATAATACTAATATTTTTATCCATAATGTCAATAGTTCCCCGTAATACACCAATTGCATGGGTAACACTATCTTCCTCATTTTAAAATAAATTTCATTTTTTCTACCAACAACTTTTTGGTGAGTTGATCCTTTCAATAGTCCCAAAGGTAGGAAAACAAATGTTCAAACCCAATTTTTTCTTTTGTTTTTGGGGGGAGGAGAGGTGAGGCATGTATAGTTAGGATGAGGGCTTAACAGGTCACATTTGTATTTGAAGGGGCCATAAATATGCATAAAGGTTTCATTTTTTCAGTTTATCAGAAGGCCAGAAAACCATATCACAAAGTATCAGCAGCAACTGGCCATGACTACTACGAGTGGGTTGCGCCAGCCATAACACCGATATGGTTGCTTAAAACACCCCCGTCACACAACGATTCAAAATCATTCATTGAACCTCGGGCATGTAGGACAGGTGTTCAACCCAAAATAATAACTCAAAATCTCAAATCACAATGAAGAACACAGAGTACATCACAAAATCTATAAAGTCCTGGCTAATCTTCTTTAAACTCTTATTTGCAGAACTCAAAAGAATATGATATCCAAAATAACAAAATTTAAAGAAATCTAATCTAATCTAATCTAAAGCTAACTAATTCATATACACTTGAGCAGTGACAGATGTTTTAATAGCCCTACCAAAGAAAAGTTTGTTCTCAAATGTTTAGGATACTTTGAGTCAAACAATGACAAGGAAGGAGAACTGCACCAACATGAAGCTCTGGACGTTGCATCTCCAAGAAGAGTTGTGTCCTAAAACATGCAGCTCGACACCATTCTGAGAATGAAAATGATACTAGTCCCACTCACCTACAACCCACACTCCATATATAGTGTTATTTTAATTAGTTTTTCATTTTCTGATCCCAATGGGCCTCACATATAGATAGTGGATTGCATATGGGTGACACAAGTATTATTACTCTTCTAAGAACAATATTTTCTCAACCCTCCTAAAAGAACTTTATTATCAAATTGTCAAGGCCAGCATAAAAGGCCATCACAAGCTTGTGTAACATGACATTCTAAAACAATAAACCTACCATCTGCAACTTGATTGTCCCATTGGAATCAAGAGTGTGTCTGTCATGCCCACCTGGCACCCTCTGATGCATATGGTTCAAGTGTGCCGCTATCGTACGTGCAATTGTCTCACTAGTCAGCAAGAAATCATATAAAATGATGCCCCAGCATCACCAATCATATAGGCATGAGTTTGAAACTGAGGACCAGAAACAAGTCCTGTCTGTCCGAAGAAAGTGATCCTGTCACCAACATTCTCAGCAGCTCAACGACATAATGCAAGAGTTTCGTAATTTGGATCACCTTTTTCTTTTGTTTTCTCTACCACACCAATTTCACCCTTTTAAGGGTCGGGGCAACTTTTTACAAGAGTGGCCCTTTTGGTGGCAGCAAAAGAAATCAATAGAATCATACACAATTTCCTCACTGAAATCCAACAACACTAGAACAAGTCCGAGGAATCCATACAACCCATTGCATCTTCTATTTCTTTGTGCTTCATTCCCTTTAGACAGACAGCACGCAATGAGCTTCTAAAACTTGTGAGTAAGCCCATCATTGTCTCCCCTTTGCATACAGAAACAAAGCCTAGAGGTCTCTAACTTAATTAAAAGGCAAAAATTTCCGACTCATGGCTTCCTTCGTTAGATCCCAATCTGTGTTCTTACCCTTAAGGACCAGGTGTGCTCAAGATAGACCCACCAAGAAAGAGCGAATCCCCTTGAGGCAAGTAACAACAGCATTTATGAAACTCAGGAAGATCAATTTTCAAACCATATTTTGGTAGGGGTGCTCTGAATAGGAGATATGGGCAGCTCAGTACACAGATTTCCAATATTGTAGGGCCTCTAGGGATAATGATTCTGTTGTATGACCTGTGACCCATGACCATCAGGTCTCAATAGAAGTTATACATAGGAGACACTTGAGAAAATATCAGCAGCTGAATTGTAGCGATGACAAAGCTAGAAGAACTATGATGTTTGGGATCTACACTCTACTCTCTAGCCATGAGACCCTTGTGTTGCGAGTAATAAATCTAATTTTCTATTATTATCCACAATTATGACCCTCAAATGACAAGTAAATCATCCAATGAATTATCTGCTTAATCCTTCCAACCTGAAATTCTTACACCCTATTGGCAATGCACTCAAAGCATCAAACTGGTCTTTCATCACCAAGTTTACAACTGTTCTCTTGAGACACCCAAGGCTGCAACAAGGGAGAAACAGCTTTAAAAAAGGACTTGCCAATCAAACAAGCTCTTGGTCATGTGACTATTTAAGCCAATAATCAAAGTCAAGTTGGACAAACTAAAAAAAATACATGCTGCCTCTTGTTTGTTAGATAGAAAAAGAAGACACACATGGTGCACGGTTGATGCATTTTTGTGATTCAAGGAGTGATTGGAACTTGGGTTTCAGATTTATGCGAGAATCAAATTTCCAAGGTTTCAAAAATTTATGTGAGAATCAAGTTAGAACTTGACCCGGGCTCAATTTGGCTTGGCTACTGTGGAAATTTGGTTCTGGCTAGGTGCTTAGGTTTCAATCAAGCAAATAACGAAGCAAATTTTGTGCAGTCGTGGTGGGTGGTCTGGTAATGAGACTTTATAATGTAAGGTTAAGGATGGTGGAAGCAGTGCTCCATTGGGACAATAGCAGTGAGCAACAGTGGTAGTGGTGGTTAGTAATTGTGGCCATGGTAGTATGTCAATGAGGAACAAATATTAAACCAAAACTAACAACTCAAAATTACTAAGTCATTCTCAAATCAAGTTTGACAAAAACTCACGTAACAATATTTATAGACTCCTGACAAAGATTCTTTGAACTCTTATCTAAAAAAATTCAAAATAATCTAAAATTCAAAATAAAAAATAGATTAATAAATCAAATAAAATCTACAGCCAACTATAATCAAATAAAATCTACAGCCAACTAATTTATCAAGACTTCTGCAGTAGATATCTTTACAAGCATATTGCATCACTTGGACTATGAACTGTTTATCTGTCATCACATAAAACCTTCAACCATCTCAGTGAAGTTGATTTTCAGACCACCATGTTAAGGTTCTAGCAACCAGTGTTGAATTACGTATTAATGACATATATAGGCATACACACAAAAATGCATAGATTTGATTTCTCAAATAACAAGCATAATCAAGCATCCAGATCAAAGTAAACCATCAAAATTAAATAACACTGGAAAAAATATGAAACATATATGCTTAAAGTCAGGAGCACAAAGACTGTACATATGCAAGCAATAGTTATCATTTTTAGGTGATTGGGGGAGGGGGGGGGGAAGGGCTTTGCCACTGTCCATAATCAATTGAAATAGAAAACCCCAATAACATGGATGCTTGACATGAATCAAAACACTAAAAAATACAGTAATCATGGTGCCATTTGCCTGAAGCCGTTTACAGAACTATCAAAAGATTACACATATCAGAGTGGCTTTGAAAGGAGAAAAAAGAAATCAGCAATTTTATGGCCTCAAGCCAAACTTTTCCCCACTAAATTGAGATCTAAGACAATCTTTTAAAAAGCCAAGAAAAAATTGTAAAAGAAGAAAACCAAGTCAGGCAGAGAGCAGAGGCCATAAGTACGGTAGCCGGGGACAATTCCTTCTATTATATATGTCTTGCTCGGTTCAGTTGATGAAAAAGAAGATCTGTTTAGGTCTTCTCATGGAAACTTCAATAAATAGAACCAAGTATTTGGGTAGAAATGGTTACTATTATTGCCGCTATTGTGTTTTTGTTGTCTAAATAATAAAGAGAATGCAACATAGTAGAAGTGAAAATCAGCGGGAATGGAAAGAAATCCATATCTAGATAGTAGACAGCCCCTCACTAAACCTAATCGAGTTAGGAAGGAAGAGAATGCGGCCATTTGATGAAATAGAAAGTATACATAGCAAAAATAATCAAAGAATAGAAACCCATACAACGAAATTACTGATAAGAAGTAATTTGCAAAACCTAAATTTGTCAATAAGCCTAAAATAAACCAAGTTCACACATAAAAAAGGACGCAACTAAGAAAAGAATAAGAATCAACAAACGAAGAAAAAAAGAGATGAATTGAATTACCTTCCATCTTAACTGTCTGTGATGCATCAAACCCAAGATTTACAGGGCGAGAACGGAAGAGCAGGAAGAGAGCAGAGAGAAAAACGGACACGCTGAGAATTAAAACTAGCACGCACTTATAATCAAACTGACTGGCAAATCTACTGAGACCCCTCGAACATCTCTCGCAGAAGATTCCTGAAGAACTCGTGGTCTCATCATGAATCTGCTGAGACCCCAATTTATCGATCTTACCCATTCATCTAGCATCTGGAATACCCTACTTCGATCTGCCGCCTCTCTCTCTTTCTGAGGTGGTGGGAAGACTTGCGGGGAAACGTGCTATGTCAAGAACACTAACAATCTTTTTTCAAAAATAAAACTGCATTAATTCATTGTTTTAACTTTCATTTTCGAGTGACATAATTCCAGATTTGGGCAGGGAACCGTTGAGCGGAAGCAAAGGCAAAAATCAAAGTAAGAGAGAGAGAGGGGGGATCCAAAAAGAGTATTATAAGTTCTACTATTCAAAGTGCTGCATTAATATGAAGTTAATTGATTGTTAAACATATGCTTAAAATAATAATCGAGATTTTCCATTAATTAATATTTTTGGTATATTTTATTTCAAGATTTAAGTGGATTCTTATGAGTCATAAATTTTAATTTAAAAAAAAATTCATTAAATATAAACAAACACCCCACTCCCAAATTCCTCTTCACCATGAATTTCTATTGAAAGGAGTGACTCAATGGTTAGAGATAGACCTCATTTATCATATTTTTTAT
>JAODPA010156776.1:0-14542 GCA_025585075.1 Nepenthes mirabilis
TTGATGGGTATACTATAGTATGGGTTGGCTCACAGTCAAAGAATGAATAAATAATCTGTTGGACGGTCAACTCAAACAATGACTCAACAGGAGGCGAAGGCCCAAAAAACGGTCAATACTGGTGTTGACCGTCGAGACACCAGCAGGAGGCCAACTCGCGTACAGACGGTCAACCCGAGCGTTGACCGAAAATACTGTAGCAGCAGACCCAAAAAGGCGATAAACCTACTACGGGTTAGGCTCAATTTGGCAGGCGAACTCGTACACGAAAAGTAACGATCCTTTCATGATTATACGCTTTCCTGAAAGCTGATTTTCTCCAAAAAGGCGGTAATGAACTCAGCGCCAACGTTGGAGTCAAAATGGTCACAAGAGTGTGAAAGAGATCAGATGATTCGAATATCCGTTGCACTGTTCAGAAGAAAAAGTGTCCATAAAATGACGCCTTTCAAGCCCGTCAACTCAGAGAAGGCCGTCATTGCTAGTTTAGAAGAACACGCCACCTTGCCCAGAGAAGGTGGCTCTCCTACTATCCATATAAATTTGGGGGCTTCGCTCTAGAAGACAGGCAAGAACAGACATGAAAATAGACGCTCTGATACACACTCTCTAACTTGAGAACATTTAGAACTTACTTTCTAGAACAACAAAGAGACTTCCTACAGTCTCACTCACGAACGCTCACAGTACTTGAACAAAGAGACTCTCCTTCTCTTTTTCTCTACATAAGTGTTCATCCTCCAATCCCACCAAAGGCCTCCAGATTTCAAGAGACCTTTCCGACTTTCTGAGAACTGTTTCCTAAAACTTCCACGTTTTTGGGATGCCGCTTCCACTCACTCTCTGTGAGCAATAAGTGGGAACTTACATTCTCAACAGGCCAACACTCCCAACCATCCTACTCTCTCTCTCTCTTTTGCTTATCAGTTTACCTTCCTCGATTTGAAAACTTATTACTGACTTAAGCGTCGGAGTGCTTTTGATGGGACAACCTCCTGCCGACACACTGACCTCTTGTTCCCTTTAGTGGTGTGTAAGATTCAGACTCAGTGAATAGAGTCGGGTCGAACCATCTAGACGAATCCGAATCTGTTCGAAGTCGGATCCAGGTACGCATCAAAATTAATATGATTATATAGATTTAATATTTTATAACGTGTGAATCCAGTGACTGCCTTCCCTGCCCCTTTCCTCTTTCGCCCTGGTATCTTTTATATCCTCACGCTTGCTATCTCCACGTGGATACGGGGCCCCTCCAACTCCACATTTGGGCCGTCGGATTATGGTCCGACGAACCACAAAATTTTCAGATAGAATTTAATCTCAACCGTCTAATTTTAAATTCAATTCAATAGCTGTGATTAACTTTTGCCTAACAAGATCTGGACTGTCCGTTGTATTACATCGGACGGCTAATATTAGTGAATAGTAAACCCTCAAATTTAAACAAGAAAGAGGAAAGAGAGATGGTGATTTACGATTTCTCAAAGCTCTTCCTCTGCTTCTGCAAACATGATGCAGATTCAGATGATCGGCACAGTAGGACCAGGGAGGGGAGGTCTAGCAAAGAGTGGGGAGAGAAAGAAGACAAAGTTAGGGAAAGAAGAGAAGGTTCGAGAGAGAGAGAGTAGAGAGGAGAGGAGACGAGGTTGAGAATTATATCATTTCTTTTTGTTTTCCTCATCAGATAGGGATTAAGTACACGGGCCTTGCACGTGGTGACTCATGCTCACCACAAAGTAGTAACAATAGAGTAGAACAATTAACAAACATATAACCAACAAAGCAGAAAACTAAGGGAAGGGGTATGTGACAGTAACTAAGGGAGGTTATGTAACAACCTTCACAATTTATTTAATTATAATCTTAGAATTTCAGTGGACGTCGGATCGTCCGGTTGCTACGCCTCATAGTTGTAGGCTGTCATGGGACGTCCTCAAGGTTGAAACTGGAAAATTTCTGTTGGAATTTTGAGATTGTCTCCTAGGTATCCTCCTTGGGCGCTTGGGTCTTCCAGTGCACCAAGACCTGGGACATAGGCTGGTTGTTGCGGAGAATGTGCCTGAATTCGAGAATCTGATGCGGCTGCAGCAGGGGTGGGGAGCTTAGAGCATCAGCCAGTAGATCCAATGCGGGGCTACTATGATCCCCACAATACCGTTTGAGTAAGGACACATGAAAGATATTATGTATTTTGGAGTGTGCTGGCAAGTCTAGACGGTAAGCGGCAGCTCCCACCCAATCCAGAATGTGGAAGTGACTGTAATATTGTTTGGTGAGTTTGATGGTCTATCATTTCACCATTGAAGTTTGGTGGTAAGGTTGTAAACGCACGTATACTAGGTCACCGATCTGAAATTCTCTCTCTTTCCGGTGAAAATCCGCTTGTTGTTTCATTCGTGGCTGGGTGCGCTGCAAGTTGGTTTTGAGAGTGGCCAGTATAGTCGTTCTTGTGGTCAGCAAATCGTCTACGGCTGCTATAGAAGAGGAGCTGTGCACGTAGGTGAGCAAGTTGGGTGGTCGGTGCCCATAGACTGCTTCTAATGGGCTCATTTTTATGGAAGAGTGCCATGCTGTATTGTAAGGCCATTCAACCCAAGGTATGTAGCGTACCCATAAGGAAGGAACGCCGGTCACGAAGCAACGCAAGTAGTCCTCCAGGTAGCGGTTGACGACTTCGGTTTGGCCGTCTGATTGGGGGTGATAGGCACTGCTAGTGGATAGCCGAGTTCCCTGCAATTTGAAGAGTTCCTTCCAAAACAAACTCATGAATAGAGGATCACGATCAAAGACGATATCTGTTGGGAACCAGTGCAACCGGCAAACGTCCTTGACAAATACCTTTGCTAATTGCACAGCAGTGAACTGGGTGTCTTGGGCTAAAAAATGCGTGTATTTGGAGAGCCTATCAACGACCACCAGTAGAACCGTCTTGTCGCACGAAGGGGGTAGATGCGTGATAAAATCCATGGAGATAGATTCCCAAATGTTACTTGGGATGGGAAGTGGTTGAAGAAGTCCCTTGTGATGCGGTATTAATTGGTTTAACCTACTGGCAGACTGGGCAACTGTTGACAAAGTCTCGCACTTATGCATATCTGGCTAGAAGAAAATGGACACAATGCGGGAAAAGGTACAATGAATGCCGGCATGCCCTCCAAGTGGGGAATTGTGATACTCTTGTAAGATCAAGTCGGACAGAGCAGACTCAGGTGGTACCCAAATTCGATTCTAGAAGAAGATCAGGCCATCGCGCCAGGAGAATTCTGTGTGGTCACCCGGCTGCTCTTGAATGGCCCTGGCAAATGAAACAATTGCAGGGTGCCTTGTAACAAATTTTCTCAAGGCTGTCAACAGAGTCATGGCAGGCTGGAAACTGCTTGGAATGCTAGACAGGTCCTAGACTCGTGCCTCGATAGTGCATTAGCTGGTCCGTTGTTGCTCCCAGGCTGGTATTCGATGTCAAAATCAAACCCTGGTAGTTTGGTGATCTGGCACTACGGTCCGAGGTATGGATGGTTTGGGTTAGTAGTGTCTTGAGTGGTTGATGATCCGTTTGGATGGTGAATTTAGTACCTAGCAAATATTGTTGCCATTTTTTTACGGCCTTAGTGACAACACATAACTCTATAATATAGGTGGAGGAGGCTTGCAGTTTCAGGCAAAGTTATTTGCTAAAATAAGCAATGGGGAGTCCCCCTTGAAGCAACACGGCCCCGATGCCTTGTCCTGAAGTATCAGTTTGCACAACAAAATTCTTGGAAAAATCTGGCAGGGCGAGCACAGGGGTGGAGGTGAGTACAGCCTTGAGGGAGGTAAATGCTTGCTCGACTTTAGGGGTCCAAATGAAAGCGTTCTTTCATAGCAACACCGTCAAAAGAGCTGAGATCTGGGCATACTAATTCGCAAAGAGGCGATAATACCCTGCGAGCCCTAGAAACCTACGCAGTTGGATCATGTTGGTAGGTAGTGGCGAAGTCTTGATGGCAGCATTCTTAGAGGGATCGATTGCCACGCCGTGCTTTGAAATAATGTGACTAAGGTATGATAGCGAAGTGCATCCAAACTCGCACTTGGACAACTTTGCAAAGAAAGAGTGGGTTGGAGGATGTGTAGAACCTGGGCAAGGTGGTGAAAATGACTCTCCCAGGTAGAGCTACAAATAAGAATATCGTCAAAAAACACCAAAACGTATCGCTGAAGCGTTAGATAAATTATCTCGTTCATTTCAGATTGAAAGGAAGAGGGGGCATTCGACAATCCGAAAGGCATGACCATGAATTCATAGTGACCATCATGAGTTCAGAAGGCTATCTTGTGGATATCATTTGGGTGGACTCTCATCTAATTGTATCTAGCTCTTAAATGGAGTTTAGAGAAAAGCCGAGCACCGGCCAGTTCATCCAGCAGCTCATCAACCGTAGGAATGGGAAATCTGTCTTTGACAGTTATGGCATTTAAGGCCCAGTAGTCGACACCGAATCGCCAACTTTCATCGTGTTTCTTGACCAATAAGACAGGGGATGAGAAGGGACTATGATTGGGTTGAATGATGCCTTCAGCCAGCATCTCTTGAATCATACGTTCCATCTCTTCCTTCTGGAAATGTGGGTACTAGTAGGGCTTGACGTTGATTGGTTTGGAGTTGGGCTTTAATAGAATGCGATGATCGGTGGCCCGGCATGGAGGTAGGCCACGGGGTAGGGAGAAGACTCCTGCGAATGTAGAGAGAAGCGGTTGCAAGGCTATTCGGATGGTAGGGTCGATGTCTAGGTGTAAGGAGTCTTTGAAAGAGAGTGACTCTGCTGTCGGTTCTTTTGTTGCCCGCCACACGGGAGTAACAGTCATGCGGAAGTAGGAAGCAGTGGTTTTAGTCGTGTCACTTTTCCTCAATTGCCCCAGGGTCGTAGCAGAATAGAAGCTGATTGCAACCCTCGTAAGCTGAGTCATTGGCTAGCATGATCAAAACTCATCCACAATGCGTTGTAATCAAATAAGATAGGGCCAATTGTATCCAGCCATTGCACCCTGAAAACTATATCTGCCCTATAAATGGGCAACAAGTATAAATCCACACGAAATTAAAACTGATCCAACGTTATCAGAGTGTCGGAACAAATCCCTTCATAGTAGAGAGAATCGCCATTGCCGACGGTGACATTAAGGTGTTGTGACGGCTAGATTATCAATCCCAAGTTTCAGGCCACTCTAGTCTAGAGAAAATTGTGAGTAGAGCCACAGTCAATAAAGACGACGACCTACAATTCGGCCTTGCAACCGTAGTGTGGAGGGAACAAATTGGCCTTCTAGAGCTTGTAGGGAAATTGTGGGAGCGGAATCTGTGATAGGTAACATGGACTCTATTTCTGGAGAATCTATTGGCTTGAATTCAGACCCTGCTGAGTGGGGTGATTCAGCGAGAAAATTGTCTTCAGCTTTAGTAATTATACAAAGGAATTGAGGAGGATAGCAACGATGGCCTGGAGTGAATTGTTCATCGCAATTGAAACACAAGCCCCGTGCACGGCATGCGGCCATTTCCGTCGGTGTGAGCCGCTTGATAGGCAATCTCAGTGGCAAGTTCTGGTGGGACGATGTCAGTTGCGGTTGGCCCAAAGCTTGGGGTGGCTGTTTGAAAGTTAGGGGACGGTGGGAAGTGGAGCAACCCACCTCAAATTTTTCCTTCACTAACTTGGCCATTCCAATGGCTTCCGATAATGTTTGAGGTTTTAACGGTAAGAGTTCCCGATGGATTTTATCCCGGAGACTAGACATGAAGCAGTTTAGGAGATTCGTTGTGGTAAGGCCTGAGGTACGGGTAAACAGAGTTTCAAATTCGGTCATATATGAGGCGATTGAGGTGTTTTGGCGTAATTTGTAGAGTAAGGCTTCAGGATTGGAATAAGTGGAGGGGCCAAATCTGAGTTCCAAATCATAGGTGAAAGCTTCCCAGGTTGTGAGTTGGTAGGTTGCATGCATCCAATGGTACAATTGGAGTACAGAACCAACCATATAGAAGGCTGCGATTGTTAGTTTCTGGTCGGATGGGGTAAAGTGATAATAGAAGAAGTGTTCAATTTGAAACAACCATCCAAGGACATTGTCTCTAGAGAAAAAAGAAATTCCAAGTTTGGGTAGGTGTATAGGTAGAGCGGACTGAGAATCCGTCGCTGTATGAGGGAAGAGAGATAGGTTTTGGGAAGGAGATGTGGAGTGTGTAGTCGAGATCCGCATGAACGATCGTGGGGTTGGAAGTAATGGAGGGTTTACTATAGATCGAGGTTGAGCTTCGATTCGAGCTAGGGAATGGAGGATTTCGAACAAAGATTTTTGTAAATGTTCTCCGAGAGTAACATTAGAAGTAATACATTCTGAGTGGTGTTGGAGAGTGGTGACGATATTCTCGGATTGTTGTCAGAGAGCGACGGTCGTCTCCTTCAGTCTTGAGATCGATTCCTCCATCAATTTATACCGCGTCATCATGCCCTCTGCCATCTCTCAACGAGAGTACCAATGATGCAAATTTAGATGATCGGCATAGTAGGAACGGGGAGGGGAGGTCTAGCAGATAGCGGGGAGAGGAAGAAGGCAGAGTGAGGGAAAGAAGAGAAGGTTCGAGAGAGAGAGTAGAGAGGAGAGGAGGTTGAGAAGTATATCATTTCTTTTTGTTTCCCTCATCAGATAGGGATTAAGTACACAGGCCTTACACGTGGTGACTCACGTTTACTATAAAGTAGTAACAACCAAGTAGAATAATTAACAAATATATAACCAACTAAGCAGTAAACTAACAAAGGGAGGGGGTATGTGACAGTAACTAGTTGAGGTTATGTAACAATCTCCACAATTAATTTAATTATAATCATGGAATTTTAGTGGGTGTTGGGTCGTTCAGTTGCTACACCTTGTAGCTGTAGGCAACCGTGGGACGTCTGAGGATCCGTTGTAAAGACCCGTAACAAAACACCTCTCTCCTCTTCTCTCCTCTCCGGCTTCGATCTGTTCTCGTGTTTGATTCGCTCCAAATCTCCAGCAGCCGGCGCTCTAATTTGATAATTTCTTCCCTCTTTTACCTCAGTCAGCATTGTTATTTGTTGTGTGCCCACCATATCTTCCCTAATCTGCATGCGAGAGAGAGAGAGAGAGAGGAACGACGAGAGAGAACGAGAAGCCCTTATCAGCTGTTGACAAAGAAAGGGTGAGCGAGAGAGAGTGTGTGAGGCAGCTTTGGGTGAGGCAGCTTCGGGAGAGGGATATTCTTTTCCCAAATAAAAAAGGTTGAGGGACATTTCTTTTCCCATATGAATTTTCAGTGAGTTAAATTTTCAACCCAGATTTCTTTTTATTTTTGTGATGTTAAAGATAAAATAATTTATTCTCAAAATTAAAAATTGCTAAATAAAGAAAAGAGGAGAACGAAGACTCCCGGCTCTCTTTGTTGGTTTTGTCCGTTAACTAAAAGCAAATTAGGCAACACCAAGGAGAAAACGTTGCTGGCATACAATGGGCGGCTTTCAGACAATGATACAAGAACAATCCGTTCTATTGTTCGGAATGGACGGTTAACCGATGAAAGTACACAAGTATTGTGAAGTAGAGGCAAAAGAAGAGAAAATGAATACTAAATATTTTATGTGAAAAATCCTTCTAAAATAAAAAAAAAATCACGGGACACTAAATCCATGAAATTACTAAGTATGAAAACAAATTATAGGAGGCAAAATAAAGAACAGAACAAAAGTAGACAAAGCCCTCATACTTTGTTTTCTCTCATAACTCTCTTTCTTTTTACTTTCTCTTCTATGTTTTTCTTACACACTCTTTTTCACTGCTTATCCAGTGTCAAACCCTTGCTAAGTGTGTATATACATAAATATATACACATGTCCCTCACCATAGCCCAGTTTAGGAGTTGGTGCTCATCTTTCAAGATCTGCATGTGTGTATATGCACGTCCTGTCCTGTAGCAGGTAGTGCATGCCTACTCCTACAAATCGATCAGCCTTTGGAGTCCTAAGAATGATATTTATCAACTATCCAATCGGGTAGGTCAACTGTACACCTTTTGGATATGACAGTCATTCAGACCTTCCATATTCAGTCGATCAACTCTATTGACCGTCCTCTCATATTAACCAGTCAAACAAACTGCTGACCGGTCGAAGTAGTTTGTCTTACTTCTTTAGCTGAGTCAGTCGTCTCACGACTTTTGTCAGTCAATAGAGTTGACCGTCTAGAATGTTTCGGTCAGTATAGTTGACCTGAATTCATTCCTTTTAGTACACACACGTGCTCCGTCTAAGTCTTTTGGTCACAAGGACTTACACAAGAGAGCGATCCCCAACAAACTTTCTATCACGACTGTGAGGAAGTTAAGTCCATCATTCCGGCTAGCCTGCAACATGTTTCATTCTTCTCTTTCAATAGAATTTTGGTCATCATATCTGCCATATTTTCTTCAGTGTCAATCTTTTTCAGTGACAGTAGACCGGCTTCTAATATATCTCTCATCCAATGATATCGTACATCAATATGCATTGATCTGGAATGGAGTGAGAAGTTCTTGCAGAGATGAATGACACTCTAGCTGTCACAGAGTACCACATACCTTTCCTATTCAAGGCTCAGTTCCTGAACGAACTTCTTCATCCACAACATCTCCTTACAAGCTTCTGTCACGGCAATGTACTTAACTTCAGTAGTGGATAGAGCAACATATTTTTGTAACTTGAACTGCTGGGAAACTGCTCCTCCTGCAAATTTTACCAAGTATCCTGAACTGGACTTGTGACTGTCAATATCTCCAACCATATCAGCATTCAAGTAGTCCACCAATAGAGGCTTGTCACTTCCAAGATACAAGCATCTCTTAAAAGTTTCTCGAATATACCTCACAATTCACTTTATCGCGGACCAATACTCCTTCCCTGGATTGGACAGAAATCAATTGACTGTGCCAACAGCATGTGATATGTTCGGCCTAGTGCATACCAGAGCATACATGATGCTTCCTACGACTGAGGAGTAGGGAACACCTCTCATGTATGCTTTCTCTTCATCCGAAGATGGACACTGGCAACTACTCAACTTGTGATGATTTACAAGTGGAGTGCTGATAGATTTAGACTTATCCATGTTGAATAGTTGGAGCATATTCTCAACGTACTTTTCTTGAGACAAACATATTCTCCCTGCATTGCGATCGCAAATGATTCTAACCCCAAGAATCTGGCTTGCCGGTCTGAGGTCTTTCATGGCAAATAATAGCCTAAGGTGCTCCTTCAATATCTTTATCCGAACACTATTTTTTCCAACAATTAACATGTCGTCCGCACAAAGGAGAATGATAACAAATTCGTCTTCTGAAAATCTATGTGTAAAAACACAGTTATCACAAGTAGTTCGCTGGTATTCTTGACTAGTTATGACTGATTCGAACTTCTTATACCATTGTTTCGGAACCTATTTCAACATATACAGGTTTTTCCTTAGACGACAAACTAGTTGCTTCTTTCCTTTATCCTTGAACCGTACTAGCTGCTCCATATAGATTTTTTATCCCAGTTTACAATAAAGAAAGGCTGTCCAGACGTCCATCTGCTCCACTTCCAGATTCTGGGCGGCTGTTAATCCCAGCACAACCCTTATGGAAGACATTTTCATCACGGGAGTAAAGATCTCATCGAAGTCGATTTCCTTCCGTTGACTGAAACTTTTTACCACTAGCCGTGCCTTATACTTTGGCTCATGATATTTTTATCCGTTTTTAACAGGAAGACCTATTTGTTCTTAAGTGCCTTCTTCCCCTTGGAAAGTTTGACTAAATTAAATGTGTGATTTTTATGGAGAGAATACATTTTATCCTTCATGACTTCTAACCATTTCTCCTTATTCTCGTCCTCCATTGCCTCTTCATAGATCTTAGGCTCTCCGGCATTAGTGAGTATAACATACTCACTAGACGACAGATGGATGGATGGCCATCTGTTTCGTGAGGATCGTCTGACAGGCAGATCCTCGGCTGGTTGAGGGGATGGCTTCATACTGGTCTTCATTAGGAGTCATTATTTCCTCTCCATTATACTCAACCACCTCAGGACTATTGTCCTTGTCTTCCGAAAATACCAGACGGATAATTTCGACACTTACTTTGTCCGTCTGCTTGCCGTCACACTTGCCTTTTCTACCAATATCCTTGATCGTTTTATCTTCGAAAAACGTTATGTCCTTTGACCAGACAAGTCTTCTTCCAGTTGGATCATAAAATCTGTAACTCAACTCATCTTTCCTGTAGCCCAGAAAGACATACTGCATCGTCTTTGACTCAAACTTTGTCCTTTCATCTCTTGGGACATGAATGAATACTTTATATCCAAACACCCGTAGATGATCATAAGATGACTCATTATTTGACCATATCTTCTCAGGCACTTCTCCTTTCTAGAGTTTACTGGGCAACCTATTTATGATGTAGGTCGCCGTCTTCAATACTTCGGCCCAAAAGTATCCGAGAAGCTCAGCTTCAGAAAGTATACACCGTACACTTTCTAGAAGTGTGCGGTTCATCCTCTCAGCCACTCCATTCAACTGTGGCGTCTTTGGAGGTATATTCTGATACCTAATACCATGTGACCGACAATAGGCATCAAAAGACCCTATGTATTCACTGCCATTATCGCTTCAGATAACTTTCATTTTCTTTCCCATCTGTCGCTCAATAAGGGCATGAAATTGTTCAAATATACCGAGGACCTAGTCCTTGGTTTTCAATGGATAGATCCACAATTTTCTGAAATAATCGTCAATAAAAGAGACAAAATATTGTGCTCCATCAAACGACTTCTCTTTGAATAGTCCACACACATCTGTGTGGATGAAATAAAGCAGATCTGCTTTTGGAGTGGACAGGTTTCCGTGAAATGAAACTCTTCTTTGTTTGCCTGCCAAGCAGTGAGGACACGTCCTTAATCCGTCCTCATTTACTCCGACAATAAGGCCCTTTCTGGCCAAATGATGCAGTCCACGTTCACTCATGTGGCCTAACCTCCTGTGCCACAAATTCTCAGTTTCCTTGCTGATCGCAGTGTTTACGTCTCTGGCCGTTACGAACGCCTTCGTGATGTACAGGCCGGAGTACTTTTTTCCTCTTGCCACTACTAGAGATCCTCTGGTAAGTTTCCACTCACCTTCACAGAAGATGTTACAATAACCTTTATCATCCAACCAACCAATTGAGATGATATTGAGCCTGATGTCGGAAACATGTCGAACGTCCTTTAACAACAGCTTCGTCCCATTATTGGTAACTAGTACAACGTTACCCTTACCAATAATTTGGGGTGTTTCTTCATTGCCTATCCTTATCACTCCAAAATCCCCTGGAGTGTAGGATATGAACAATCCCCTTCTTGACGTGACGTGCAAGGTTGCACCCGAATCAGTCACCCAGCCGGACTCCTCGTCCGTCAGGTTTGCCATGTTCTCTTCATATGCCAATAGAAGATCGCTTCTTGTGACCACTGAGACGGAGGACTTATCATCATCTCGTCCCTTTTCTCATTTCTCCTTTTCCACATTCTCACGCTTCCACTTGAAGCATTACTTCTTGATGTGGCCCTTTTTGCCACAATGATGGCACTCAAGGTTTTGATACCTTGATCGAAATTTGATGTGTCCTTTTTCTCCAGGCTTCTGACTACGTCCTCTACTCTGTCCCCTAGTCTTGGTCACTAGTATTTCACTATGAGAAGACATTGAGACTCTTTGTGACTGTCTTAACTCATTCAAGAGTAAATAAGCGATGACCTTATCCAATTTGAGAGTGTCTTTCTCAAATAACAGCGTAGTGACAATATGGTCATAAGAAACCGGCAGAGAGGCCAGTAGCACCAATGCCTTGTCCTCCTCCTTGATTACCTCATCAAGGGCGGATATCTGCGTTACGATCCAATTAAATTCCTCCAAATACTTTTCAAAGCTGTCACCTTCTGATAACCGCAGACCATAAAACTGTTTCTTTATATGAAGCCTAGTTATCAAGGATTTTGACTTATATCGGCTCTTCAACTTCTTCCACACCTCCGCCGGATCAGTTAGGCCAAGGACCTCTTAGAGCGTGTTGTCCGTCAGGCATAATTTGATAGTGCAATTGGTAAGATCCTGTTTATCTTGCCAGTCCTCTACTGATAGATTTTTTGACTTATCTCCCTTCTTTTTCAGTGCTTATATTGTTCCTTTTCTAGTCCGGATATTCTTCACCCTCTCTTACCACCAGAGAATGAAGTTACCCTACCCATTAAATTGTTCTATACTGAATGATAAATTCTTTGAGGATGATGACGCTATTCAGACGGAATTGTTAACCAGTCTCTGATATCACTTGTTGGCGTACAATGGGTGACCTTCATATAAGGATATAAGAACAATCTCTTCTGTTGGTCGGAATGGGCGGCCAACTGTTGAAAGCACACAACACTGTAAAGTAGAGGTAAAAGAAGAGAAAATGAATACCAAATATTTTACATAAAAAATCTTTCTAAAATAAGAAAAAAATCATAGATACTAAGTTCACAAAATTACTAAGTATGAGAACAAATTATAGGAGGTGAAAATAAGAACAGAATAAAAGTAGACAAAACCCTCACACTTTGTTTTCCCTCACAGCTCTCCTTCTTTTCACTTTCTCTCATCTATTTTTCTCGCACACTCTTTTTCACTACTTATCCGGTGTCACCCCCTTACTAAGTGTGTATATATACACATATGTTGTGATGACCAAAGCTCGGATTCTCTAACCCAACCCGGATTGTCACGGTGAAAGTCTCAAATCATCCCAAATTTTAAAAATTACACATCATTAATTAACTCAATATTATTAAAATATCATAAATGATCCTCAGAAATACATCATAAATTAAACATCCATATTAGCAATTATAATAATTTCAATAAACGATATCGATGTCCCAAAATATCAATTCTCATAAAGAAAATCTAATACAAGTTGAACAATAACTAAATCAAAAATCTTAAATCCCCATTCGGAAAACTTCGAACTCTGATATTACTTCTATCTAGTGGCTACCCAAAAGTCACATGATCTCCTTGATCCGAATATCAACCTGTTTAATTTGGAGCCAATAAAATATAAGAGTGAGCCGAATACCCAACAAGTAAACATAATCAACAATAGATGAGTACAATTAAGTATCCCGGATAATAAAATAATAAATAAAATCAATAATAGCAGGTAATAGATCAACTACTATTTGAGACTCAATAACATGTCGTGTCCACAACCCGACGGCCACGTGAACGGCTAAGTATCAAGGAAGCAACATGGATTCTGTCGAATTCGATCATCAGCTCAATACGATGTCATAACTGTATGAATGATAACAGTCTCCAGGGACCTTATTCTACCATAATGGACCAAAGGCGGCGTATTTACGCCCCTGATGGTTGGGTAAGTACCACGAGGTTACCTGGTACCCATGGTATCCCCACTACCCTTACAGTTCTCCCATAGGCTGTACCCGTAGTATGCTCATACCATCTCTGATACCCCTTACCAATGATAACCCAAATATCATCCTCTACGATGGTCTCTATGTTATAAGTATCCTTCTTGACTAACTGTACGAGATAACAAGGATTTGAATATCAGTTCAATTTAAGGTTACCACTGTACGAGATAATAAGAATCTCCCTATACCTTATCCTACAATAGTAAACTAAAGGCCGTATATTTACGCCCCTAACGGCTGGGTAATACAACGAGGTCATCTATGGTATCCCCACTACTTCTACGGTCCTCTCAGAGGCTGTATCCGTAGCATGCTCATACCATCTCCGATGCCCTCGCCAATGATATCCCAGATATCATTCTCTACGATGGTCACTAGGTTATAAACATCCCTCCTCAATATCAATGACCTCAACCTCTGGAATAGAATCAGTATTGAAAAAGTATAGACTACTCTACGGTCCCAGGACTCCCATACGTCCAGTTACCATAAAGTTTTCATACACTCTCCTGTACTTATCCATAGAGTGCCAAGAAAATATAGACACGCGATCAAAGCCAATACAAAATTAATCACCACGGGAGTAGGGGCAATTCGAAAGAAATTTAAAATATTCGGCTGACTAATCTTAAATGTTATATTCGATTATAATCGGCTCTCTTGCTATACCAATTGTTAACTCTAAGGCCATAAATTACATTTTATGTCATCACTACCGAATAAAAACATGGTTATCCATCTAATTTAACTGTTCCAACTGATTTCGCGAGAGTTCCAATCATAATAGTAAATTACCATTAATTCTTTCCGTACTCTAAGATTTATTATTCAAAATATATATCCATACTCATACACCATTGAATATATATAATAATATCTGGCATCAACCTTCACGTTTTCATATTCATATGATATATAATTATATATGTGTGTGCGCGTGTGCCTACACATTTAAATACATATCTCCATACATATGCACGTCTTCGTGTACTGCTACCACCATGAATATGTATCAA
>JAODPA010156777.1:0-40641 GCA_025585075.1 Nepenthes mirabilis
CCAAAGATTTTTAAAGAAGGCTGTGTGCAAATGCGAGTGTTATCCGTTTGGAACTGCCTCCTGCTGCCGTCGAAGTCGCGTTGCGGAGTTCCTGAAAACCAATGGCTACTTCGGGTTTCCTTCTCCCGCTCGGTAACCCCCACTTTCGCACGCACTCCCTCTCCCTGCTGCTACTATAATTGCTGCAATAAACCATTTCTTTTATTCTGCAATTTCCGATGACTTCTCTGCATTTCCAGATCAATTTACGTTTGCTGTGTGAAGAGATAGTTTGTGTTGCTTCTTTTCCATGGCTGTTTCTTTTCCGGACGTTCTCCAACACTTGATTCTTTTCCTTGTCATTTCTGCTGAATCTGCTAAGTCTGATTCAATCTGCTTGGTAGGGGATGCGAAAACAGTCATTTCCTATCAAGTTTGCTTTATATACGCTTGCTGCTGCCTTTTTGTCCATCTTGTGTTTTCCCTTTCCCGTCTCACTCCGTCTCCTACTTTTATCTAATGGGACGTTGAAAGTGTCCGTTATGGACCTGAATGGGGTTTAACACCGACGTAGATGATGGTCGGAGATACAACATCCCGCGACAAAATGTAGAACTTCATAAAGTCAAACACAGTGCTTTATGTTTACAGAAGATTATCCATACCTTAATGCTAGGATTTTGAGTGCTTTTATAAGGGATGAACCGTTTTCTGACTGTTTATCGGGCTCTCTTTCCGTCAAAGAAATTGCCCTTCTCCAGTAAATCTATAATATTATATTAACTAAACTATATATTATTACAACCTTCTGCCAATCTAAATAAATATTAATTATGTGCGACATTATGAGGGCCAATTTCGTCCTTTGCTTTTTGAAACTGATTCATGTTGATTAGTTATTCTGCCTTTTGCATATTATTGCTTTACTTTTTTTGTTTTCTTCTTTTTTTTCCCCTGTTGTGTTTGTAAGTGGGAGTGGTAATGAAAATATCGCAAGTGACACAAATGAAAAATTTATCCATTCTCATTCCCTCATTTCCATTCATAACAAACAAAGGCAACCACAGTTGAAAATAAGGTAGTGAATTCATATGTATATATGCATATAGATTTTGTGATCTCCCCTTTTATGTCATCATCTATAGAATATAACCCATGAACTCGTTTAAATTTGCTTTTTTTATGCCTTGCCTCGTTTCAATCCCCTTTTTTATCCCTTCCCATTCCCTCATCACCATTCCGACCAAAGAAATGCAACCACAATTGAAAACAAGGTAGTGAATTCATATATGCATATAGATTTTGTGATCTTCCCTTAGATGTCATTATCTATAGAATATTAACCCATGAACTCTTTTAAATTTACTTTTTAATATGGTGTTCTCTATTAACAAATATTGTATTGTAGGTTACTTGGTGCATATAGATAACTCAATCTGGTGGTTATAGATTTATGTTAAATGTTAGACAAATCATCTTGCAACTGAGATAATGTTTTCACCATCCTTCTAAGGAATAGTTAGTTGGTAATCTCACTATATGTGATCGATTTTATAAATCTAATTTCATCTTGTTCAGAGATCCATTGGGACCTTAGGAAGGTCGAATAAAAAGGGAAAAAAATAAAGAGTATATTCAAACATTGACCAATTTTTCAACCCTAAAGTAAATTCTCCTTAAGATTTTAATTTTATTTTTATCTTGTAAGTTTTCAGTGTCTAAACACAGCCTATTGTTTAATACGTAGTCTAATATCAGTATTTTTATGTCTTGAAAATCATTGACTTGTTCTAGGTGTTAAGGTTGTCACAAATTATATACTACTGACAAAATATTGAAGAAAAAGGGAATAAAATAGTGAACTTTTTAAGGGTTATTTGGGATATATTTCTCATGATTCATGTTAGTGAGTTCCCTAAGTTGTGTACAGCTAGCTTTTCTAGAGAGGTTATAAATGCAGAGTGTGAGGTTTAGACGGTGTGGTAGAGAGTGGAATTGTTCGAAGGGGAAAATATAAGAGAGCGATGTCAGGCTTGTATGAAGTAGAAGCACTAAGCAAGTGTTGGTGGAGTAGGCTTAAAACAGTGGTATGGATCACATGAAATGCCCTGTGTACTTGTTCGAGAACCTTCTTATAGTGATGGGGGTGGTCGGTGATATTGAATTTTCCTAACATTAGACATAGTTTAAACCAGCTGTGCTCGGTTCATCACTACGTTGCTTGTCCACACCAGCACTGAAGGTAGTAATATCAGCTACCTGAGAGGAAATTTGTAGTTCTTTAAGTTTATGAATTCTAGCTTCTTTTTATCTGGGCCAGGGTAGCAAAGCTCAGAATGTACAGCAATTCGTTTTCTTATGATTGGTGTGGTTCCACTAAGTAGCATCTAGATGATATTCTATTTGATTTCATGTTATTTAAATACACATTCACCTAATCTTTTTCCTACTGTAACGTGGTTCTATTTTTTTCTCATTTCCGAAAATTAATTTATTCCATGTTAGAAGGGTATTTATATGATTCTTTCACCATTTTTATTTTATAAATGCTTTATTCAAAATAAGCAGATCTAATTATTTATTCAAGGAGGCAGATGTACAAGTTGACATCAAACTCTTAGCAACTAATTTGGTGTCTATCTTTGATGTCCTATTTACAAGTTGACATCAAACTCTTAGCAACTAATTTGGTGTCTATATTTGATGTCCTGTTTAAGGTTCCAGATCAGGTATACGTAATTTTCATGTGTTTGGATGGTATGTCTTCTGAGCAATGCCAGGAATAGTCACTCTACTGCTTGCATGCACTCTAGCATTTGGCATTGTAATACACTCGCTGTGGCCCTCACATGAGTAGTTACACCATCCAATCATGGAGCAAGTGCTACTGAGAGTCTTTTATGTGACTACCCTTGAAAGTTTTCTTCTTATAATTAATTGGTAACAGCTATCTTCCTGGGTCAGGTTCTGCTCTTCCTAAAAGAATTACTGCCAATTACCAAACCATTGCAAGGGAGAAAAAGGGAGTTACTATTATTCAGTGTCAGAAAACAAGACCTAGTTTTGAAGAACCAATGAAAGGAGAATGTGGATTAAATCTAGTTAAGCGCAGAGATGTAATTGGGCTGTTACTTGGACTTTCATATCTTTTGGTAGACCCATTGGGTGTTAAGGCTGCAGGGCTGCCCCCAGAGCAAAAGCCAAAATTATGTGATGATGCCTGTGAGAAGGAACTTGAAAATGTATGATGAGATTACAGACCCTTGCCTAAATTTTACTTCATTCTTTTGTATTATTCTAATGTGTTTGAAGTAATGTAAAATTTTCCTTGATACATGGAAAAAGCTGCTGCTATTCTTGCATCTTTTGATCGAAGGTGCTCAAATGGACAAATTATGGAGAAAGTAGTACTGAATAAACTGTCTCTTTGTTCAATAGGTTGTCACTTGATTCTTTGCTATGCAATTTGAAGCTTTAGCAAATTGCCTATGTGAGCTAGCTATTTGTGAGGATTGTGCATTGATGATTGGTGTAGTTCCTCAACTGAATTGTCATTACTTGCTGTGCTGAAGGAAAATGTTGCTGTAATCTGATAGCCCAATAATGTCTCTGGATTTGAAATTTTTATCCCCAGTTTTTAGTGCTGTTACCAGTGTATGATGGAGATAGTTATTTGTTGAAGTCTAGACTACTTTAAAAGATCAGAGAATTGTATGCTCTGGGGAAAGGGCAATTGTGACAAATATATGGTTTACGTAAGAAAGTGTCAGATAATAGCAAAGATGTTTCAGTAAAAGACAAAAGCAAATAGGAGCTAATACAACCCATTTGTTACAAGGGAATGAGCTGAGAAAATGAGAATTGAAATGGGTAAATGGGATAGTGAGGGGTTTTAGATGGTCATTTAGTATTCTCTGCTTGTTCATGTCCTCTGTCTTTCTCTCCCACCCCCAATATCAACCTCCTCCATGGATATAAAAGGGAGATATTGGAGGAGAGTTGCTTTCTAAATTTCATTGCATGATAACATGAAATCCACCAAGCATGTATGAGTATGTGAAGATACCGAATGGGTCATTTTGGTTGTGCATTATAAGTAGTGATTGCTATCATAATGATACTGTAACACAAGCAAGGTAAAGGGAAGGGAAGGGAAGAACAAAGGGAAGGTTCTGTTATAAGCAAGAACAAAGGGAAGGGAAGAGGAAAATAGAGAGGAAAGAGGGAAGCTTCTGTTACATTTGCAGACTACCTACGACTTTGAGAACAAGAAAAAACAGCTCTTTTGTACTTTTTCTGTTATAGGCAAGCTTCAAATTCTTGGAACAAGCTAAATTTTGACCAAGTTGTTTTTTAAAACCAGACATAATAAAACCCCTATAATCATCCATCAATCCCTTAAACTCATATGTTGATTGTTAGATATTATTGTGCAAACACAACCCTTTTAGCTACACTTTTCCTTGTTCCTTGCTTGTGCCCCTTTAAGTTGTCAAGGAATAGAATAACGACTTGAGTTTTCAATACCTCAAGAAAAGCCCTTTTTGCACTTCAAACATTCATTTTAGAAACTATAAATATATTAAAATCACATATTTTTTTATCTTTAGATTTATCGTCCTTATACAATAGCCAAAAGTCCTAGACCTGAAATTCTTACAACTCCCTACCAGATATGAGTTCTAGACTTAAATAAAAATGCTATTATTAAAACCTATGCAAAAAGATTAAGAAATTTGATAGAATATAAAATTATCCTTAGGCCTTCACCAAGCAACTTAAGCTTTTTGGTCTGTTAGTAGCTTGGCATGAAGTAGTCATGAGTTTATTGACTGAAACTCTCATGCAATTATATTTTTTCCTTAGCACATGGTACAGAATGCATGTGCTTAATCGACGATTCAACCCCAAAGGGAATTTACGCAAGGGAGTGTTGAGTGTATAAATCACTCTTGGACCTCTACCTGATAGCGTGAGCCTTTGGTTATGTTGGTTATTTGATAATAATGCCTTCCTAAGGAATGACTACTTAAAGATTCCTAATTAGAACCTTTAGTCCAGTTCCTCTTCTGCATCAGATTCTCTTCTCTTGTTGTGGGGAGAGTTGTTGCTTAAGGTACTCTCAGGTTCCATTCACTTGCTCAAGATGGGAATAAATAGCTTTAAAAAAATCAACAAAGCATTAAATCCCACCACGTATGGTTGATATCTACTATATGAATCATCTCTAGCCATAATGCTCAGTGTAGGCAAAATCCTCCAAAAAATGAGCATATTCAGATCGTTTTTTCATTATTTCACTCTTAATTTTTTTTAGTCAAATCCCTTCCTTTCCAATCGCTGCCTCAATCGAATAATTTTTCTTTTTGGAGGCTTGCGTGTTAGAGAAAAAGAAAATAACTGTGTATTCCTTCCCTCATTACCATTCCCTATAATTAGACATAAGTTAGATGATTGGTGTAATTTTGCTGCTTATTAATTCTTTATCTGGGAAGAGAATGTTGGGAAAGCACTTCAGATTGAATTCAGATGAGTGATCAGCAAACAGCTCTGGCGCTTAAGAGAATCCAGAAAAGTGGCTTGTCTCCTACTAATCCAAATAATTAGCTAGGGAACCCCATTTTTAAAAATTGGTTTCTTGGATTATTGTTGGCTTTTGTTTCTATCAATGTTGTTTCTGCAATAATATGATTGATGCATCCATGCCATTAGATTGTGAACAGAGTCAGCAAGGTATTATTAATATACAAGATCTATGATACTGCAAAGAGACATGATGGTATTGTAAATTCTAAATGTGGGATTGCAAGTCTTTCTCCATAATGGTTCTGCAAAGAGACATCCTTGCACTTCTTAGTGAGTTTCAAACTCCCAATTAAGATGCTTGAGTACATATATTACCTGTAAACCCAAATTCTCCTTCGAGATTTATGGTATGATAAGAATACTTTCATTAATTATTACCATAAAGCTAGCTGTTTGTGATCGTGTATAATCTCCTTACACAACTATGGGATTATAACTGAGGAAGTACTTATCCTTCATTGAAGGTTCCCATGATTACGACAGAATCTGGATTGCAGTACAGAGACATAATGATTGGAGAAGGTCCTAGTCCTCCTGTTGGCTTTCAGGTTTGTAAATTGCATTGTCTAGGAAAAAGACTCATTTATCCACAATAGCCGAAGGCATGCCTTTTTTATATTTAGTTCACAAAATATTTTTTTGTGGGAGAAGGATTCTTGATATAATAGTAAAATTGCTTCATTATGATATAGATGACATTGATTCTAATAACAAATACTTTCTACAATGTAAGGGTATGGCGACATACATCTGCCCTAACTGGACATCAATGACATGGGAGCTTCAAACACCATGCCTTGCATTTCACAGCAGCTTATATGCCACAAATACCGAGTCTCTTGCATTTGATTTTAACCCATTTCAATTCAATAGACATGCTTTACACTTCTAGGGACCTGGGACATTCTCATGGATACAAATGCACACGTTTTCCTTGTCATGTCATCTACTAGCTTCTCACCGTGGTGTTTTTTTAATGTGCTATTATGAGAATTAGAGAGCGGATGATTTGCAGAAATGACTGTGTCCACCCAAATGTCTTGTGTTCACATCCATGGATTTGTTGAACGTCAGGTTACAGCTGCTTTCACTATTCTGAGAAAAATCCCTTATTTTACTTTTAAGTAATTAGTGGCCTAATCAATTGGAAATTCCATAAACCGAGGAAGATTAATTGACATTTTCCTTGTTCAATTCAACACTTTCCAAACTATGATTAGTATACATACATCCCAAGTCCATTACATTCTAAAACCACATACCTAACAGAGATTATTCGAAAATATTTGAGGTCTTCAACCACCACTAGATCCTAAGGTTGTCTCCTGAATCCTTTGCTGAGAGCCAACTCTAGGGTTCCTCTAACTCACGTTCTTTGATTGGTGGTATCTCCCCTGTTGTGATTGTATACCACTATAATACTGCTGACTAACACTTCAACTGTTCAAAACCGAGGAATCATCCTTTCAAATTTATCCTAAACTTTTCCTGCTAAGTGAGATCGACATGGATTCTTCAATGCCATGTAGCTCTTTTGAATGTTATTTCCCTTTTGCTAATTCCATATATACTAGATGGTTCCCTTTTGCTAATGTCGCCTTTTGTTGTTTATTGGTTTCAGCTCAACCCTAGTACAATTTGGATGCCACATAACGTTATTGATTCTCTTTGGATGATTTTCCAAAATTTGATAAGTCCACACTTTTTATACCTATGCTCCCATTTTACAAAAAAAGAAAAAATGTGTATTTAATCCAGTGATAAAGACCATGTACATCTAACTCTTTTTAGATCTTGCAACGCAAGAGCCTCATGGAGTGGATTGCTCTTCATTTCCTTCCACAATAAAGCCATGTGATACACTTTTTGCCTATAGATTAGGGTTATAAGGAACTTGTTGACTATTATCATGTAGTTTAATTGTGGGTGAAGCAATGAAAATGAATCTCATCCTGAGTCCTGCTCTATAAAAAGGAAAAAGAAATAAACAACAGCCAGTAATTTTGCTGTCATTCCAAAACATGCTCGATTTCCGTTGGTATATTGACATTATGAAGGAAATGAGAGCTTGCTTTTATGCTGGTCTTCTCATATAGATGCATGTATCTTCACATGTAAATATTTCTTACTGTAGGTGGCTGCAAATTATGTTGCAATGGTTCCATCTGGACAAATATTTGACAGGTAATAAATGTCATTTCTTGTGGATCTAGCATCAGTTAAAGCACCATAGCCTCTATAAATTAAAGCACCATAGCCTCTGTACACACCCGTCCAGTATGTGCATGTGGCTTAGTTTAAAAGATCATCTCCATTCCATATGTTAGATCATTGCACTCATAAAGTAACAATTTCATAGATACTGTGAATGGTCAGTTTATTGATGCAGAAGCATAACAGAACTATGTGTAGCAGTTCATAAACTTTTTTGTAGTCTTTATTATTATGGTTTTCAGTAGCATTTTGGAATTATTATTTGACTATATTAAGAATTATGTTTTGGAATTATGATTTGCCTTGAGAAGTGTAGAAAGCAATTGATCATGTTTGCAAGTCTATATATATCTATATCTATATGTGCTTGTGTGTGTGTGTACATGCAGCAGTCCTATTGATTTAGAAAAACCATACTTAGCAAGTGTTCTTGCTTGGGGTGGGTAATTCCTCCTAAATAATCAAACATGTGGCTTAGTCACTTTGAGCAGCATCCACACATTAGTGGTGTTGATTGGTATCCCTGGTTACCATTCCTCGCCTTGTCCAGAGTGAATCAGATCAGTTGGTTTTTGTCCCATTTGCATACTCCGGCTGCATCAATTGTGAGAGCTGGTTAGTTTCCATTTTGTTTTTGGTTTGAAAAACAAATATATGATGACTTCATCTTTATGGTCAAACCTTGAATTTACCCATAAATATTGACCTTTTAGTTGAGTGCTGTATTGCAATTTGCTACAGATCCAAACTGAATAATCATGTGATGTGTTCCAGTTGATATATGATCCGTATCTGTCTAAGAAGTATCTCTTCTCGTTATTTTTTCTTACTCCAAGTACATTTTTCATTCCCGCAGTTCATTGGATAAAGGTCTGCCTTATATTTTCCGTGTTGGCTCCGGCCAGGTAAGCACCATGAGTAGTTTGCACATATCAGATTTTCAAAGAATCCAATCCTTGGTTGTTATTAATAGGTTGGTACATCATCTGCAAGGACTTGGTTTAAGGAAAAAACCCAGATCAAAACTTTCCTCTGTGGTCAGGTCGGATTAATTTATGACTGAGTTGTAGCAAACCAATCCACCTTTTTCTAATGTTTTGGAGGGTGGTTACGGGATGGTTTTTTGATGCAGCAAGCACTCTAGTTCATCGGTTGATGCACTATTTAAAAGCAAAGTACACTAATCTCCAAGCAAATACCTTTATCCAGAAAATCCTGTTAAATATATTTGGCATCTGTAAGAATTGTTAGCCCATTGGAAAATAAAAGCTATCCTTGCTGTTTGTCAAATTTTGTCGTAATGCAATTTGACTACATTGTTAACTGCCATTAATCTCTGAAACAGGTTATAAAAGGCCTTGATGAAGGGATACTAAGCATGAAAGTTGGGGGGAAGCGACGATTGTATATTCCAGGACCTGTAAGTACTTTCAAAAGATGTCAAACGCCATTGTTCTTTCTCTGTTCAAAAATTGCATGAAAACCCGAGTCAATGAAAAGAATGGTGTATCCAACTACCCGTAAAATCACGTGAAGTTGGCTTCTGTGCGTATTTTGGATTTAAAGAGGGTCAGGTGTTCAAAATACAACCTATATTCAGGAGAAACTGCTTTTTTGATTTAAACTCCCCCATACGTTAAGGTGTTATTGCACTGAGGCTCACTTCCAGAAAGAGGACTAAATGAAATCCGTGAAGAAGGGACTCTTTTTCTTTGCCTCCAGATGCTTGTAACGAAGCTCGATGGGAATTTAGTCTATATAATTTCTGCATTAGTTTGTGTTATGACCTATGAGCTTATATATCATGACCTATTTCTTAATGTTGGAACAGCTGGCATTTCCAAAAGGGCTCGCTTCTGCTCCTGGAAGGCCTAGAGTTGCCCCAAATAGTGCTGTTGTTTTTGACGTGAGTTTGGAATACATACCAGGGCTTGGGCTGGACGAAGAGTGAAAGGTGCTGCGTCCTCAACAGTAACACTAGTTTTTACGAATCAGATATTACATCTTAATTCTTTCATTGGATATTCTAGTCATATAATATTTTCCATTTTTTATGCTCCTTTTTTTTTTATCTTTTATATGAAGCCATACATCCGTGAGGAGAAAATAATTTGGTCGTGGCCACAATGCTTGAACCCTCAGCCATCCACTTACGAGGGAGAGTTACTGATCATATAATATCAGTGGAGTTTCAAAGTCCTGAAAATCACATGACGTTTAACGGGTTGCTATTTGTAAACCCAGCTGAATGTCATATGGGTTGCCGAGAAGAATAGAGGCAATGCACCATTTAGACGAGCCACATAGACAAAGGATACTTGAATGTACAACTTAGTTGTACAAAAATATATATATAAGATGGAAAATGTCTAGATGATTATAAAAGTTCTAAAATAACCTAGATAAGTAGGAAAGAAATAGAGGAGACATGTAGTGTACTTTTAGAATACTCCTGAGCGAAGAAGATGAGGATATATCTAAGTATTAGTGAATTAGATATTTGTTAAAAATATATATATATATCTCCAAGGATGAGATTGTTGGCGTTCTATAGCGGGAGTTGGAAGAAATTTTCTAATAAAGAGTTGGTGGTGTGATATTTTTATATAGAGTGGTGTTTTCTCGTTTCAGACAGATGCAAGGAAGCTCGAAGGAGCTCAGAGAAGAGAAGTTGCGACAGGTGAGTTGAAGCTTGAGAGTAGTATAATCAGTAGTTTTTCAGAGTTTCCAAAGAGGGCTTGCAGGTGAGGGTTAGAGGGGTTGGTTCTCGCTATATTTAAACTCTTGAAGTGTATTTTCTCAAAAAGTCCTATATTTTTATACAAATGGAATGGGAATACCTTGATCACTCGGTGCCACACGAGTGATAAAAGTATTGGTCTGTTTATGTACAAACGTTTTTTTTGTCTTCTAACGAGTTTCTAAAAGTCATAGCTTTGTGGTAAAATTCTTTTCTTTTGCCGATGATATTATTAAATAATACGAATTTTGGGCATGTCATATATATATAGATGTATGTAAAAAAAAAAAAAAGTTACCTGAAATCTATTTTATATAGGTAAATAATGTGCATAAATAACCAAAATATCGTACAGCGACTAGTTTAGGAAAATATGATAAAATGATTAAACAATCTTTTTCTATGAAAAAACAGTAGAATAATTCTACAAAGTGTTTCCATTATTTGAAGTTTCATCATCGTTCCTGTGGTCACTTATTTTGGGATATTCGATGTGTTGCTTTTGCCATAAAATCTTCCCACACATAATACCACTATGAAAAGCATATTATCTTTAACGTATGAAATACAAGAGATTAATATGTAATATTTCCACAGCATTTTAGGATGTAGTCATAGAAAAATAACATACTAGTGAAATAGAACCCATTAAGGTAAAAAATTTCAATAATAAATTGCAGAGCCTATGTTATCTTAGAAGTATTTTATTTTATATACATTTTAAGTATTTGAATCACTTTTAACATCATTTCTTTATTCTATGTTTTATAGACACAATTTCTAGATACTTATTAACATCATCATTTATCTTTCATTTTAACTCCATCTTTATGGCACTCCTTTTTTGCACATTCTTGTCTTGTGGGGATTATGAGATCATCTCTTAAATTTATAACAAATTGAGCAGAAAAATAATAATAATTTGAAAGTCAAGAGGGAATATATTGATTTGTTATTAGAACCTTCTAAAATGTTCGCTATAAATGGCTAAGGTTCAATAGTACTGATTTAGATGAGAGGAAGCCTGTGTAATTTATTTGCAAAGCGATGGGAAAGGACTGGTTGGTCCGGAAAGGAAGGAATATGGCTGTGATAGGTGGGCATGTAAATGGCTAGCTCTGAGTCACATCCCTGCACCGCTTGTGCACCGCTGATGACAACCGGCAGGGAGGAGGGGTATCCATTACAAAGATAGATGGGGCACCACCATTTCCCTATCCTACTGTTGGAATGGTAAACCACCCATTGGGACTAAAAGTTATTAAAAATACGTATCTCCAAAGAACACAATAGTAAACTATTTTCATATACTTTTTTAATTATTTTTTGTCCCAATCATTAATATATAAATGTCAAAAAGAACGAATGCCAGGCCCCATCTCTGCCCCTACCCCCCCCCCCCTCCCCCAGTTCGGTTCCACGGTGCCAATGGGAGGGAAGTTGAGAGAAGGATATTATTGTTTCTCTTTTCAATGTCTCTCCTCTTAAAAGAATAGTGAGAACTATAGTGCAAATTATAGTTATTTTTCTTAAAGGATTGTGTCATTCTCTATTAGTTATGACTGAATAAGGCGATTTAGCAACCCTACTGCTAAAGCAAACTTAATTTGGGCTAACAGAGTAAGTAGATCAGTTAGTTTTAAAGAAACCAAAACAATAATAATAATAATAAAGTTTGAAACAATAGTTAGACAAAATGCGGTTGTGAATAAAATTCTAAAATGCCATAAGCGACCAACCCCTTCCTCCGTCTTCTCATTTCTTTTTCTTTTTTTTTTGTTTTGAAGAATATGAAAAATAAAATAGACAAGCACACACACAAAACAATAATAATAACAACAACAACGATCCCCCAATCTCTAGAAAATTTTGCAGTTAGTTATATATCCAAATGACCATTCAAGAAGCAAGGACAAATGGTAGAGATGTTACAAACCACTGTTGTCCATTGAGGTTGAAGAAACCGCAAAGTTAGCAATGCCATACGGCTTCATCTCTAACTTGCCAAGTGGCTCGGACAACTGTTGAACATGGTATGCCACATATATGCCCTTGATAGCACCATCTCCAGCTCCTGATCGGTCCAGTTTTGAGTAGGAAGGTGCTGCAGGAACATTACCATCTCTTGGAAATCAAGCATCTGGAGCTTATCAGACCACTGAAGATGAAGAAAACGCTGTGAACAGTCCGCAAAGTAACTTCCAACATTTCAAATTTATAAAACAAACTATAACTATTTGAAAAGGCCTCGTCAGCTAGAGTTTAGCAATCGTGAATGGAATAACAAAGTTGAAATTCCATGCTTCTGTTACTTTGGATGGATTATCAAGTAGCCTCACCGTCAAAAGAAAACTGGCAGATATGTACAGGAGAAAATCTGGAAGAGCATCTCCTTCCGCAAGGTATGTGTCCCAAAGACGGGTAACAAGTTGGAAAGGAAACTGCAAACAACAGTAAGATGAATTTGGTTTAATCTTTCAACACAGAATGGCAGTTATTTTTTAACAAGTAATATTATTCCATCTTGTAGCCTCCTCTTGCTATCCGCTTCTCATTCATTTTCTCTCTTTCACAAATAAATATGCTATTTCAGTTTGCAAACTCCAGCAAGTAGCTTCTTAATGCATTAAACAGAAAGTACGGGGGATGTGAATTCGACAAACTTGAGAGATATTAAACAACCATCAGAGCAGACCTCGCGTATTAGAAGACAGTTGAACCAGCGGAAGGCAAACTGAAGGAATTCAACCCCTTGCTCTTCCATGTGTCTTGAAACAGGGTCTGCTCCAATATTCATTTAGTGAAAACAAACAGATAGTTAGGGAACAGAAGAAAGCCGTTGGAGGATGTAAACAGACAATTTATTAAGTAATTAGCCTCAAACGTAAAAATAAGATGAGGTAGCCATTAATTTATGATAAGGTAGTGTCAGATGAATGACAGGCGGAGATACTGTAACCATCAAAGTAGAAAAGGACGTTTCGTCCCAAATTTTACACTAAATGTTTCGACCCCTTGATATATTAACGGAAGCATAACAAAATTAAATATTCAATACACGTAAAGAATATATATATCTAGATGCCAAAAACAATAATATGAAAATCTTTTATAATCAAAGAAAATCAAATCCCTTCTAATTTGGAATATCCATAATGTCCGCATTACATAACCTTTTTAAGAATGTTGGTCATCTACAAATTCATAGAAATGTGAGAAAGAGAAATGACATGAGCATCCAAGGCCTCCCTAATATAATGACAATTAACCTCAATATTTTTCTTGCACTCATGGTACAAAGAATTACTAGCAATTTGAATGACACTAGTTTATTGGCAAGAACAGAAGTTGGATTGGGCTGAGAGAAGCAAGCTCAGCAGGGAGACCATGACACTAGATGAACATATACCCAAGCAAATTCATGAGTCAATAACAGGTATTGATCCTACTCGGTCTCATTCAAATGATATTGATTCTCCTACCTTTTTATGACAATGAAAGCAGATTCAATCATGAGGATTTGCAAAATTAGATCTAACTATTGACACTAGAAAAGGTATCCAGACATATGCCCAACATCCAATATCCTACCATATCTCCTCTCATATACTCTCTTTAAAATGTTAGTTCTTTTTCACCACTATTGATTCCATTAGCATTTTCCAAACTGTACAAGAGGCACCAAGGGATAACAATTGGTAATCCCAATGACAAACGGATTGATATTTTTGGGGACTAGCTTGCTTCCTATTACTGAATAGAACAATTCCTCACACATAATTAAGAAGAGTTATATACTAATTATGACACGATATATGTTGTTTAGGCCAGCACACAATTTGCTCAAGATGTACTTCAAGCGTTTATGTACAACACAATAATCCCCCACCCATACATACACAAAATAGTACTCTCCTTTTTGCTTTTCATATTATGAGGCAGCAAAGAATTTAGCATAGAACATCTCAGTGACAAGTCCTTCAGTCAGGCTTCTTTTTAACTATATCGAACACTAGCAGATTTAAAGCTTGTGTTTCTGTCTGTAGAGCTGCTACATAAGTTGGCAAAACTCCCATGGAGCTAAAAATATAACAGATAGAACTAGCAGCAAGCAGTTTCAATCATGACCATTTGACAAAAGCAAAAGGAACATGTTTGTTTCACATATTTAATAGGAAAAAAAAGGCAATAGAAGGCTATCGAATTTTCAGTATGCTGCATAGAAAACCCACCGAAACAAAGCGAGTCAGCTAAAATGCAAGGGAAACATCCCAGAAGAAGCGTGTAATCAGAGCCGAGTTCCAGCAAAGAGAGCAGAAAGGAAAATTTAACCCACCCGACGTTCCAAAGAAAAAGATAAGAAAAAAGAGGAACAAAAGACAAAGGAAACAAGAGTGATGACTGATGAGTGATGAATCATGAAGTAGATGGCTGAAATCAGGATATACCATCAATCCGCCGTACCAACTCCTTCAGCTTAAACACAAGCCTTTGGATTCCTGGTTGAGCGAATGTGTAATGATCTTGCATACCATCGAGTAACTTTGACAAGCACCAATAGCAGTCAGCTTCTATATCAGTAATTTTCTCCTGAGGAAGATCCAAGACCGACCAACTCTCTATGCTTCCTTCCAAGTACTCGGACAAGAATACAACCAAGAAGGGAGTAACAAGATCGTTTATTCCCTGAACATATCCACTTGCTGGATGCCGAATGGCCCTGTAAAGACACGACGAAGTGACATCAGGATATGATAACGACAATTCAGCAAGGTGCTTGTATAAGAATTAACACCTTTAAAATGGCAAAGTAACATCAGGATATAATAATGACACTTCAGCAAGGTGCTTGTACAAGAATTAACACCTTTAAAATGGCAAAGTAACGTCAGGATATAATATTGACACTCCAGCAAGGTGCTTCAATAAGAACATATTAACAAATATACATTAAATATTCTTTCTACAACAACAGAAAGAGAGGACACTGGAATAAACGTGGAGAATGAAGAATGTTGGCATTACAAAGCATAACATTCATAGGCTCACAGCAGTTTTCAGTAATTATGAATTTATGGAAAGCCATAGTGGCCTTAACACATGAGCAGCTGGCAGGTAATAATGACGTACGTTAGGACCAGGTCAAGAGCAGTTCAAGGAAAAATTTTCATCTAAATTCAACCAGATAGGATTATCAAATTCAAAACAGTAGTAATGACTTGCAAATAACAACCAAGAATGGGTGAAGACACTTGCTATGCATGATAAAGCTTCCTATGTGCAGACAGAATGCCTCAAGACCCATCGAAAGGCAGTTTAAAACTGAGCTCTATCCCATTTCCTGGTATCAATTGTGATAAAAGTGAAATGTGATGGTACTAATTCTGGGTGCTAATTTGAGTATGGATCCTTCAGCAGTAATGGGAACCAGCACGAGAGAATTTAATTTATGTAAGACAAATTCTAACACTAGGAACAACCCAAAAAATACCAATTCTATTCCAAAAATAGAATAATAGTGTGAGGACGACTTGAATTTAAAAGAATAAAGCCTATTTGTCAAAACAATTCCAAAAATAATGGAAATTCTAAATAATGAAAACACTCCTTAATATTATGTTTCCTACTTTGCCACAAAAAGTAGAACAAAAATAATTAGCTGGACTTTGGCTCCAATGCAGGCTTGGGCCTCTTGGACTCAAACTCTAGGCACACATATGAGGCACATAACTGCTACAACCTCTCACATCATTCTCCCTCGCTTCTCAAAAATTCAACTGAGAAACTGAATGAAGGAAGCCAATAGCTTCAAAAGGAAGAAGTGAAAAATGGCATTCACATCCCACCCATTTATCAACTAAGCTCAGTAAGGATTAAAATTAGCTATCGCATGTAATTTAACATAACCTATCCATTTCTGCCCTTCAAATTCCATCATTGTGGCATCTCAACCATAGGCTGTATGCCCCTTCAATTGCTGAATATCCTCTCATAATCCACCAGCATACCTTATTATGCTTCAAGCTTCGTCCTCTTGAAAAGAACAGATGGCCACTGGTTTTAGAAAATACTCCAGTATAGGCGTCCACATGACCGACCAACCACAAGAAACTTGGACAATTTCAAGTAATTCACTGGAGAATTTTTTATCATGTGCTCCCTCAAATAAGTCCACACTTCCACAAGGTCAAGGACCATATGTCGGCAGTCCAAGTTACTCCATGAAACTCATGTAAACTTTGAAACATGTGGCAGCCATATTTACCTTGTTGTGTGCATATACGCTACAATAAACATAAATATTTATCCAATCGGTTGAACCAATGAGTAGCTCTTCCAGTTATCATTCTCTATCAAAATCAGTAAAAGTGATTTTGCCACCATAATTATGTTTCTGTGAAGACTGAATAGCAGGTGCAGGATCCACCATAGATACAAATTGCTGGCCTAGCTAATTGATTTTCTTGGACTTCTATTCTACCAAGTTGGGTCTCTAATAAGAGCAGATAATTCATCAAGCTGATTAGTCAAAGCCAAAAATATTGTATTCATCACCATGGCTATTGGAAGAAAATTTTAAGAAAGGTTGGCTGGGAAGATAGACATAAGAATTAGTTTGGTGAGAAGGAAGGAAAAACGCTGGCTAGTGTTTTTCTTTTCCTCAAGAAGGAATTATTCTGCAGGTATGTTTCGGCTTTAAAAAAAAAAAAAGGAAAATGCTAAGCTTACTGTATTATATGAGAACAAGCTTCAAGAAAAGGGCTGGCCAACTGGTCAAAGTAATTTGACAGAAAAAATCACTCTCTTTTCAAATAGATAAAAAAAATCAAATGAAATGTGCTCCCTCAAGTCAAACTGGGTAGGACAAATCAGTGGCTCCATTGTGACCGGTAATGACTGGGGAATAGGAATGCTTCAGAGAATTAGTTGGAAGTTTCTCTGGGAGGTGGCGCTGGTGATGACCGGTGGTGGTGCAAATTCCATGCTGCAACTAATAGTATGCAGTCTCGACTAGTCTGCAGGTCTAGTGGTGGTCTTGATTGGTTTGAACCGTAATGTGGTTTGCAAATCAAAGCTTTATGGCTAGGGCTTATTTGGTGCAATTTTTAATTACATAATTTCCATTATATTAACTAGATTGCAACCAAAAATTTTAATTCTATCATATATCGGGTAACAATTTCTATCTTTGTTTTTCCTTTAGTCTTTACTAGTGGCTTGTGATGAAGAAGTGCTAGAGGGGCATCTGTTATCATCATTAATGAAAATATCGAATGATATCCAATATATCAGTAAATATATATCAGTATCAGCCCCCAATACCGATATTTCCCAATGCTGCGGCAAAATTACGATATATTATCATATCAATGATATATAACGATATATCGGTTCATATACCTAATATTTGGCTAATATTTATTTGTTAGCTTATAATTCTCAAGTTTCTTCCGATATATCCAATATCGACTTGAATTTATTGATATGTTTGATACTGATATAAATCGCGCCCAATACCGATATTTCATAGATAGTTCTCATGAAACATATAGGCAATGTTTGGCCACAACAATTAGCGGCAACAACAAAGCTCTAGTATTAATTGTGACGTCTCGACACTTGGGATAAACCTGTTAAGAAATCACAAGAGCTACTCAAGCAAGATATTTCCCAAGTCAGATTGATTCCTTAGGTAGCTTAGAGAATATTGATTTTATTTGATAAAGAAATCCTAAATTATCTCCTCATCCGATTATGCAAAGATTATTTCTTCTCTTTCCAAATTTTACAGATTAGAAAATATTTTCATGTATCTTTTTATTCTACCATAATTCTTGCAATACTTTATATAAGAACAATTTGATATCCTTACAAATAAGGTACAAAAGAATTACTTCTCTATTCATGGTATTAGAGCGCACTTTCAACCATCATTGCTAGGCACTCCACTCTACCCTTAATTGCTTATAGAGGCCACAGCCTCATTGCTTCTCTCTAGTTTTTGTAGCCTCAATTGTTGTCCGCAATGCCTCTAGTTCCTCGTGTTGTAGGACCTATTTTTTAGTACCAATAAGGAGCCATCACAAGTATATTTAAAATGTCTAAAATCACTTCTATAATAGAGTCATCACAAAAACCATCATTAGGTGACCTCAGGAAGAAGTTGTGAAACTTCAAGAACTCCTAAATTCCATGAATACATCATCTATTATGTGCTTGTTTGCAAACTCAAGTAAGTATTACGCTCTCTAGGTGCCTCAATCCCCTCACCCTAGCCTTTGGGTAATAGATTTTGAAGCCATGGATCACATGTCTCAGGAACACAAAGATCACTATTGCTGATAGATCTTCCATTTCAGTTGCCAGCCAAGGCACTATTAATTTGTTTTCTTCCTTATCTTTACACAATGTTTTATATATGCGAAAACCATCCACAAATCTTGCCTTCGTTCACCGCATCACTAAAGATTTGAACTGCAAAATAACTTTATTTCATACCCATTGTCTTTTTCAATCAAACCATAGGAAGGACAACTAGATTTGCTATGAAGAGCAATGGACTTTACTATTTTGAAGAATTGAATGGCTGAGAAGGACAAGCACAAGGGTTGTCCCTAGCTTGCATAACCAACCACTTCACTTACGAGATTTGGCTCAATATTTATGTCTTGGGCAACCCCCTTTTCCACCTCCTCAACCATGTTCTCCTCTTTGTTTCATAATATTAATATTAGTAATTTTCATTATACCGTGTAAAATTGCGAAAAATCACAGTGTCCTATCATATGAATAACACTTATTCATCTATGCTTTGTTGTTAATCCATATAAATATTTGGAGTCGCTCTAGAATTTGTAATATAACAGCATCCAAGTGGTCCATCACCTTCACTAATGATTGCATTAGGACAACATGGATGTTCCTTATGAAGGACAAATTCAAGGTTTGCAATATTATTTTAACCTTTCATAAAATGGTTCAAACCCAATTCTAAATAGCAATCAAAAGAATTATATTCGACTATGCGCATGACTATAATGAAGCCCCTTCATCCTTCTTTCACAATGATGGAATTTTGCATGAATCCTGTTGTGCTAACATACTCAACAAAGTGGAGTCACTGAACGTAAAAATAGACACTTTCACAATATTATCGTGCACTCTTACTTCACAATCATGCTCATAGATTCTTTTAGGGGGGTCCATCCTCACAGCTATATGCCTCGTCAACAAGTTGTCCATTAGAATGCTAGAAAACCAAAGCCCCACCAAGCTAAAACCTTTCTTACAACTTTCTTCAAGGACCTCCATATATCTAGCAAAATACTCTTAGAGTGTTTGGTTGTACATCATTTGTTCATTTTCATTAAAACAGGGGCAGGCTTGACCCATGAGCATTGAAGTGTCTTTGTTAGGTACTTCAATTATGGATGAATATATAAGTGTCGGTCACGATTATATTGGTATTAGACATTATAAATCAGTATTGGATATATTAAATGGCAAAACATTTTCAAAATTGTGTGACATGGCCGTATCGACCGATATATTGACAGTATCGGCCGATATTTTCAATATTGGCCAATATAAAAGCATATCATGGTATTATCAACATATCAACAATATCAGTATCGATGGGCCCCAATACTGAGATATATTGGCTAATACGCATCATATCAACAAATATTTCTATCAATAACTTTAATACATAAAAAAGGGTACAAATGTTTATCATCCTCTAACAAAAAAATTCTGTATGTCAATATATATATATATATCCTTTCATAAAACCAAACCTTACTTCCAAAGCTCACTCCCCTATCTTCACAGGGAGAATCCTATAGATAAGAATGAGTTACAAGAACTTCCACCATTTTCTAATTTGCCCATTCCTTACCCAGTCGACTCCTTACCTGATCGGCTTGATATGTCCATCCTACAGCATCTAACTAAGCCAAATATATCCATTCAACAATAACCAGTCGAGCCAGGTATTTTCAATCAACAGCAGCCACCCGAGCCAAATATTTCCAAGGACAACCACAATTGAATTCCGAAAAGCCATTTCAAATCTACTTGAGAAAAAATAAGTTGATTATTTATTCAAAAAAGATCCATAAGTCCGTATCATTATTTGGTAAGTAATCCATGAGTCCATATCAAGTAACAATTCTACTCTCTCTCCTCTCATGGCAGGTGACTCTCCTCCCTTGTGATAGTGAAAACAAATGGGTTCTATGTGAGTCACAAGACTCAAAACTACCAATAGCCACAAACTTATAGTAGTCGAGTATGTATTGAATACCAAATATCGAATTATGTTTCCTCTCATAGACTCTCTACAAAGCATAGGTCCTTTGTTACCTCTATCAGTTCTATTAGCATTCTTCAAACCATCCATAAGGCACTAAGGGATGAGACTTGGGTATAAGCTACAAGAGAAGAAATTAGTAATCCAGAGAAAAATAAAACATAGAAGATAGTTTAACTTCCCAAAGGCAAATGACCGACAAGTTGCAAATAGATATTCATCCTTAAATACAAAGCGCATGGGTCACTAGAAAGGTATAAAGTGAGACTGATACATCCAAAACCATGGCACAAATTACCAAGAGACGTTTAGCAAAGATGAAAACTATACGTGTCCAATTCTCCTTTATGGCTAATCTTGGTTGGAATTTACAACAATTTGATATGAAGAATGCCTTTTCCCATAGGACTTGGAGGAAGAGGTGTACATGGAACCACCACTCGATTTTAGTGGTTCATTTAGTAATAACAAAGTGTGCCAGTCAAGGAAGCCCTTCTACGACTTGAAAGAATCTCCACAAGCTTGGTTTGGGAGAATTACAAAAAGCTATGAGAAACATGGGGTATAAGCAAAGCCAATGAGATCACACATTATTTCTTAGACATTCAATTGGAAGCGTAACCGTTTTACTTGTATATGTTGATGATATTATTGTAGCAAGAAATTATTCTAGTGAACTAGAAGCCGTCCAGAAAACTGTGCAAAAGAATTTGAAATCAAGGAGCTGGGATGACAAGTATTTTCTGGGAATTAAAGTGGCCTATTCAAAAGAAGGTGTATTTGTGTCTAAACGAAAATATACACTTGATCTCTTAAAATAAATCGGAAACTTGTGCATCAAGGCATTAAGCACCCCAATCGAGTCAAACCATAGGTTGGGAGAAGAGGCCAAGAATCATCCAAAAGACTAAGGAATATACTAAGGAGTTGTGGGAGGTTGTCTACCTTTCACATACTCGACTAGATATTACATAAGCAATAAGTATTGTTGGTCAATTTATGCATAATAATACAGGTGCAAGCCATTCAGAAAATTCTACTATATTTGAAGTTAGCATCAAGAAAGGGGATCCTATTCAAGAAAAGGTGAAGGACTACAACTAGAGGCATAAACTAATGCAGACTATACCTATTGGACAAGAGGTCAACATCCAATTCTTCATGTTCCATGGAGGAAATCTAGTCACTTGGAAAAGTAAAAAACAACCCGTGGTAGCAAGATCAAATGCAAAAGTCTCATTAATACAATGCAACCGGATCAAACATATCGTGGTGGACAGATATTTTATCAAGGAAAAACTCGATAGTGGTCACATTAATACTCCATACATGCCATCAAGCAAACAACTAATAAATGCACTTACAAAAGATTTACCTACTCCAAGATTTTAGGAGCTTGCCTCATGTTGGGAATAGTAGACATCCACTCACCACTTTGCGGGAGAGTGTTGAGAAATTACAAGAGAGACTCTGATAAGATCCTTCTCAAGTCAAATTGATTCCCTGAAGTGCTTAGAGAGAATTAGATGCTGATTTTATTTCATAGGAAAATCCGACATCTCCCTACCAAATTATATGGGAATCATTTCCTCTCTTTTCAGATTTTGTAGATATAGAAATTATCTCCATATATCCTTTTTATTCTATATTAATTTGTGTAATATTTTGCATATGAACAATTATATAACCTTGTAAATAAGATACAAAAGGATTACTTCTTTCAAAAGCCTATATCGAAATTTGAGAGATAATGAGAGTACAATGTGAATTTATACAACAAATCCTACTTGTTCCTAAAGCAACTTCTTAAATTAATGAGCATTAATTGAAATATGTCTAACTATAATGTTTCTGACCACAACTACGAAAAGAATAATAAAAAATAATTAGTTGGGTCTTTGCTCTAGCATGGGTTGGGCCTCTTGGACCAAACTCTTAGGCACACCACTACAAGGAGGCTCATATCGGTTAGGATTTCCCAAATCCGTTAAGTCTACACAGAATCACCAAAGTGTGAGCCACAAGTACAATTGTCAATCTTCCAAATGCTTCACAATCTATTGATGCTTGAATAACAAAGGAATTAGGATATGCTCATATAGTAACTGAAATAGGGCCCAAAATGGGAACAGAAATCCTTAAAAAATACTCAATATTATCTCTCTCAAATAAAAAATATGAAATCTTAATTTCCTAAAATATAAGATTAATGCCAGATATCTAGTATAATATTGTATTCATGAGGAACATACAAAGTATCGGAATATCTTGAATCTACATGTTCCACCCACATCCCTATTCTGCATCAAAAATGGCCCGTAAAAATTTAGATCTTTTTGGTTCCAGGCTAGTCTATCCGATCACAAACAATGTAGTCAACACCGGTCCAAGAGATAAACACTGAAATCGGAAGATATGAGAATTAAAGTTAACAGAGGCAATCAGCGTCAGGAAATCACACTGGAATAGAGCTACAGACAACTGCTACATTATTTATTCCAACAGCACGTTTTTACTCTTCCATATCTCTTAATAATTGGTTTGTCATGCCAGAAGGAACAATTGACCCTTCACCTTTCTTACAATTCATAATCATAACAAGATTTCGTTAACTAAATGCAAGGAATGTGATGAAGAAAGCATATAACCACTAACCATGTATAAAGAATACGCTCCAAGGATTTTTGAATTGCTGCTTGCTGGAAGAAAGTGACATCAGGGACAGTTCTAGGACAGTCAACAGCAATCTACCAAAGAAGCAGAAGGCAATGATTAAACAAGACAATTGACAAACACAAAGAAGAAAAACCAATATCATCACAGCAGCACGTCAACAAGCATCACAGATACCTGCCGTAGCATGTTGATTTCATCATCTGATCGTTCTGTATCAGGAATATCATAATACTGAGCCACACAGTCAAGATAATCGAGGCGCTTCCTCCTCAGAACTCCCTCCCTTCTATCTGAATTAGGTGGTGCATATCCCTGTTGTCCGTTCATATTTTAACTCCAATAGAACTCATTCTTTTTCTATCTAAAAGTGAAACAAGACTCAGCCAAGGAACTCTTAGTAAGATCACATTGAGAAATTGAGCAGTCAAACTTCATCAACCGTTAAATGCAAAGTCTGGAAAATGGAATGCTAAATTTTAATTTGCACAAAGCAACCACAATCAAAGAAAAATTAGCAATCTTTAACTAGAGAATATAAACTTGTGAAGCCTATAAAACTGTTCTTAAGTTATCACCTAACAATTTCAAGTTTTTCGTCGATTGGTTCTTTGATTTCATCAAGTGGTCACAAGTTCAACTCCTATGAAGTAGGAACCCTCATTCTACTTGTTATCTCTCTGTGCAAGATATGAAGTAGCCTTATGTTTAATCCAAATTTCTTGCCCAATGGGTATTTGTGTAAGGAGAAATGTCATATAAAACCACTCTCAGGCCTTCACCACAACTAAAACATTTGGGGCTGGATATTTCACAAAACCACCTTCCATACCTACTCATAATATAGTTTTCAAAAACACATAGGATTATAGGAAGTGATACATAAGCATTAGATTAGTCAACTAGAACATCAAGGGCAACACCTAGAAGATGAAGTTGTCAGATAAGACAGCCTCAAACTGCAGCTTATATTGACGTCCTAATTTACAAAAACAAAATGAAGTTATAAAAATCTATCATCCTAGGGCAAAAAAAGGAAAGATGGATCTCCTAATATGCATTTTCATTATGGATATGTGGGTGATATCATGGGAATCTCCACCATGGGCAAAGAACCAGGCACCTAGATCAGGGGTATCTTTTCAAAATATGGTAAAAATTGCTGAATTGTAGAAAAAAAAATGGAAGAATGGCTGCTGAGAAACAATCACTAAAAGCTGATGAATAACAGTGCACTTCGATGAATGGTAATAGAAGCTCAAGAGTTTGAAGCCGATCTCTATTTAGACAGAATGAAAGATGTCAACTAAGAGAGGAGCATGGTACCAAGGAGTCACCAGTGGGTGTCAAAACTAGTTTAAAGCTACCAGATAGTGCAACAGGGCATAAATCTAATGGAATAGTAACTCAAATGATTGGTTGCACTGTTGATGGGGAGATTGGATATTCCACATATCCAGCCAATTGGATCTAGCCCCATCCATCCCTTTTCATACCCCTTCAACACATTAAAGTATTGATAAAATGAATAATTTGCTCTTGGAGTTTGGAATGGGCAAGGATAAAGCTTGATCTAGAAGTAATTGTATTTGGAGTTGAGCAAGCTGACCAGCAAAAATTGAAGGAGCTCACTAGTGGGAAAGGCGAAGGTGTGGAAAGGCTACAACAGATAAAGAAGCTACAGAGCAATTGGTGACACAAGAATAATCTTGAAGAGAACTATTCCACGATAACAGAAGCTATTCTAATGGAATGGAGATGTCTCTCCTTGTACCTGAACAGAACCTTGGCCAAGCTATGGTCCTATTGATGTGGAATAATTGAAAAGAGTGTTTCCCATGCAAAACTCCTTAATTGTGTATCCCTTAGGGAAGGTACTTGATTTTCACACATCATGGCCATCAACGACAAATGAGAAAGTACAACTTAGAGCCTAAGGTGAACAAACAAGCGAGAGGTTTCTTTGCCATCAAATATGAAACTCAAAATGAAATAAACAAATGTCCTTGGAGGAGGACATTGGTGTTAGGAAGTGAGATGCTTTTCCACTTGATAACAAGAAAAGAAAGATTGAAAGTTGAGGAAGTTCCTCAAAAATAGGGAGAACTTGGCCTGCAACTAAAGGAGACAGAAACAGAAGCTTTGGCATGTATTTCATGAGTCATGACACTTGGTTTTATGAGAAGACTAATGCTGCATTCTTATTGGGCTTTGAAGGAGGACAGCTGATATTTTTCTTGGAAAGGAGAGATTAACATATTCCAGTCTAAGAAGCATCAATGCTTCGCATATATATAAATAAACTATGGATTTCAGTCAATGTGTCTCAAGTATATCGTATACGCATTTTTAGTAAAATGTGTTGATATCGAGTTGTGGTGTGTCCATCTCTATGTAATAGATGAGTCTACTCAACTAACATTTTTGCACAGCCTAGGGTCTTCAGCAGAATTGGTAGTCTAATTTAAAAACCTTATGTAGAGACAAGATGACAGTTGATAGTATCAACTAACATTTCTTATGTCAGGCTTCTTGTAAGATTGACACAATGGAGAAATAGGGATGGTCAGTATTTTGAGAAGCCACTTCAATGTAACTAAAGGAACTTCAATTGTGTTGCTATCTATTGCTATAATCTTTTCCACATCCTAGTACGGACAAAGGAGCAGAGTTGAGTCACACAGCTGACTACTAACACAAACTTTTGTCACATTATGAGATGATACCATAATAAGATACCTTTGGGGCGTACACAAGGAGTGAGTGATGCTGATGCATATTTCCTTGCTAGCCAGGGAGTCAATAATGGAAAGAGTGGGCTGGGTTGTTCCCCAGAAACATGTCATAAATAGGGTACAATAGAATGGTTATGAACTAGTGATGGAGTCATTGCAGACTATGAAGGCACATTTTTTTCAATTCTTCAAGAGAAGTTGTAACTTGCAAACATTGCGCCAGGTTTAAAAAAAAATTATTATCATACATGCACTGGATAAATCTAGATTATTTGGGTCCAAATAAACATTTTATGAGTCATTCAAGCAGTGGAAAGATTATTAATTGTCTGGAAGAAAGGAAACCTCATCATGCTAGATTTATCTTTGCATATTAATTAAACAACTCTACATAAAGAAAAGGCTTGTGGGAACACACAGTAAGCATGACTGACCAATTAGAATTTAGAATGGTTGTTTCATCCTTCACACAGAGAGGATTTTAATGATTGCCTTAACACAGTTAGACTGCAGGACGGGAAGTGGATGGATAATTTATATACTTGGTGTAGTGACCAAGGTAATAAGAGCACAATACAGAAAACTTGGATAGGGTATTTCCCGATGGTTAATGCTTCTCAACAAGCACAGTGACTAAGGTTGAATTCTACAATAATGGGATGTCTCATTAGTTGCACACTTCCCTACATGATAGGTCGACAAGCAAGCTTACTTGGAAAGTCAGTCATACTTTGCAATTGTATGCAACCGAAAACCAAGACCATATCATGAAACGAATCATCCTAAAGTTCTGTCGCTAATGGACCACTAACACATGCTCAACTTACAAGAATTTTGGTTGACCCGATTCATGCAGGATGTCAAGACTATTATGAGTCCCTAGTTGTAGAATCCATTATTGTCTACGTTGTCATGAGATTAAGCTAGAATTATATTTACACAAGAATCATATCTTTTACAAGTGTTAGGGGATAATGGAAGGAATTGAGGCAATGGTGGGTAATATTGCTATGTTGGTTATGTTATCCTCTGATAGTGGAATATGTTGATGAGAATAGCTTGTCATGTCTTACTTCCTATCTGCATCTAAGTCGTCCATCCTAATTGTATATACTCAGCTGTCATGCGTAAATATGTAGTCAAGGCATTTACCATCCAAGTTAGCCACATATGCATGAGATACAGATAATATTCACTGAGCTGTTGTGGCTCATATCTTTCGCTTCCTTATTTCCAGGAGTTTGACAATTGACAGAAGTTGGCAATCAGAGTCAGAAATCAGGACACATCCTGAATAGACTACATTAGCTTAGAAAGTTGATGGCATTTTATAAATGTAAGTGATTACGATGTATTTTATAAATGATAAGTGACTATATATGTTCAAATGATTCATTGATGGCATGGTTGATCTTGCCTTTTCTATTAAAATTTTGGCTTCATTTTCATCATGCCCACCAAGTTGCAAGTGTCTGTCATGTGGTCCACACTCATCCAGGGTTGTGTTGAGATTGTTGCCATTGTCTTTGCTCTCTTGTTCTCACAAGATTTAGGATAGTTTGGATTAAACAAGTGACTCATGAGTTACAAGGGAGTCCAGTCCATTTTTGGGATTGAACGATGGTACCCTGAGTTTGTCAAATTCCCAATATACAAAACTTCAAGGTTGAGCCTACATTCATTATTTAGAGGCCCTGAAAAAACAAAATTGCAGAATAAATTGAACTTTCCAAGTTCAATCCAGTAATTCATGCCTGAATTAGTGAGTAATACACTCTTCAGGATGCAACACCAAAGAAATGACAACCTTGACATTCTACTAAGAGTTCCCCACACAGCCAATTTGCAACTGCCTATAGACACTATACTAGTAGATTTAAGTAGCAAAAAAAAAAAAAAACAATTGCACTGTAATACTGTTTAGGAATCACTCTGGACCCCTAAAACCACAAAGAAACAAGGAGAAATTGTGTAGAGGTCACAATGCTTATTCACTCAAACATACTTTTTCACAATTTGACTGACTTCACTGAATGACCGAGAAGCCATTAGCAAACAAAGAAAGATACTGGTTTGCAATCAAATAGATCATCCTCCATTCCTGCAACTAAAAACTTGTGCAGTCATATTAGTCCTATGACAGTTGTAAGATTCACACTTACCAAAAGGAGTCTCCACACGGTAGCGCGCATGTATGGCGGAACACCACTCCAAGCTAGCTCACGCAATTTTTCTATGAATGAAAGACAACTTTTAAACAGTAATTCCACAAAAAAAAAATTCTCAAATTTTCAACTAAGACTGCTTCGGATATAGTCTCTTCATAATTCATAACAGAAAATTTAACCAAATTAGAAATCAAGAGAACATAATTATTTATAGATAATATCCTTATATAACAACAATTCACATAAATGAGAGACCCTGAATTGTGCAGAGTGCTACTTCTTCAAGTCTTCTTGTTGCAACTTGGGAGAGGTTTTTTCCCTCTTTTTTTATTGGTAAGATAATATATGATGTGCATTCCAAACCAGCACAAAGGGCGTCACCCAAGAACAATTTCACTGCCATAATCACCAACAACCAACAAAATACATCATTGTGCAGAAAACAACAAACCCCCATCCCAAAGTGATCACAAACAAGCTCACTAAAAATTGAAGCTAAGAAGAAATCAAATCCAGAAACCAAAAAACAAAATTGATTCCTACTTGTAATTCATTGGGGATGGTTCAACAATGTAGCGCTCTCCCCTTGCCAAGAGGAAAAAAATTACAGTTCAAACTAGCCTATAAGGTGATCGTAAACCCATATCCCTTCTAATTAAAGTTTAAAAAAATGAAAATTGCCCCATGGACAGCAACAGTTTCATCCACCAAAGAAGCTAGACCTCAACTGATTTTACTCACTCCCAGTGAAAAAAAAGGATAGCACTTTAGTTAGTTATGCTTCTAGAGTTATACCCAAGAGCTTCCTCTATTTGTACTCAAAAACCATTTAAATGAAGACCGTCATTAGATATAAGTCCAAAACTCAATTATTAACGACCTCAAAATCTAGTTGTAGCATTCGCTTGTGCTAATCTTAAATTTCTTATTTCTTACTTTTTTTTCCCCCTTCCATCACTACTTTCCTATTTTCTTTCATGGCAAATAGGTTGAAGTTTCCTCCCGGGTATAGGGAAAAACCACACTGGAAAAAAAGAAGAAAAAAAAAGAAAAAGTGTGAACTTTCTTACTGGAGTTCACTTTTTCTTTGCCTTCTCAATAGAGCAAATGCTTTTTTTTTCCAGTAAGAAATAATAGCATAGAAAGATAAAGAAAATAATGTACCAATAGAGCAATTTCAAATGCTCACCGGAAATGAATTAATCACAAATAGGATGGTCATAAAGAGAGTATCATCTCCTATTAAGAAGGATACCCCTTGGTACTATGAACTTATATGTACAAATGCAGCAACAAAATTGCACCTTTCTCAAAGGAAATGAACCACAAAAAAAGCTCAAAAAAGATGTACTTAAGAAGATAATAGCATCACTCCTGTGGAGTAATCGTGCCTGTTGGTACTTTAAACTATTTATTGGTGCACCTCGCAAGGCAGCAACAATTTTTTTTTTTTTCCCAACTCAAAGCACACAATTTGTATGGTATTTTGGACTTCAATATAAGCTACAAGTATATCTACAGCACACAACTCAGGGATATAGAACAACAGTACTTAAGATCGTTCAACTAATGCAAATGCACCATCTAGAAAATTAACATGATTTTATGCTTAGTGTCTACATAAGTGACTAAGACTCGAGACATACTTCAATTCAGTAAGACTGAGTGACACTTTTTTTAACAAGAGAAGCTCACTTCAATAAGGCAGAATGAGAAAGAGGATTCACACAGCTGAATGGAAAATTTTAAGCACAATGCTCATTTAATTCCAATACCTTCCATGTGGACTTTGTAGTTCTCATGTGATTAAATTATATAAATTATTCCAAGCTTATTTTACGTTAAATCTTTGTATTTAAGTGGAAATGTTTAATTAACTTTTCTTTGTTATTTGGCTATGGGAGAAGGTACTAAAAAAAGAGGAGCAAAATGGCCATTTCACCTAACCCGAGCTTTCTTGGTGTTATTAGAAAGCTCTACACTTTTGTAGATTCTAATGATTTTTGGATGCAACACATGCAAGATAAGTGAATTTTGAAGATCTACAAAAATAGAAAAGTTTGGTCCTTGATTGATTGGAAGATTTGCAGAACAATATGACTAAGATTTTGAGGCAATGATAGAAGGAAAACTAGGGCAACACCTTTTCCTCTCTATTGTGGAACACAACAGCAGAAGAAAAAAATAAAAGAAAGCTGCAGCCAGCAGACACAACTGAGCTGGACAGAAAAACACTCAGCCTGTTGAAGGGAATTGAAGAGCAGTGAGGTAGAACTGGAGATAAAAAAGAACAGAAAACTGAGCAATCAACAGAGAGGAAAACTAGGCAGCCAACAGATTTCTCTCTCTCTCTCTCTCTCTTTGGTAATGTTATCTTTGTTCTTTCTCTGAAAGAATGAACTTCAATATGTTCATGTTTGTTGTTTATTCAAGAATGAACTAATTTTTCATTATTAAGGTTTTAAATGTAACTTATGGTTAACAATGTATTCCTGAAATTATTTTATGTAACAATATTTTCTCATTATGATTATTTCCTCTTTATGCTTAGTGCTTTTGAATGCTTGATCACCATTAAAATGATTTGATATGCATGTTGAGACTAAGAGAAGAGACGTGCATGATTGATGTCGAGAGAAGTCACATAAGTTTTATTATCGATAGAGATATACTATATGACCTTGTGTAATCTTTAAAAAGATAAATTGAACCAAATACTTGGTTATATATTCTATTCACATATGGATATAGTGAGTGATATAATATTATATTTTTAATGTAACCGGGAGGGAGTATTAAATTAATATAGTGAGTAGATATATTATTGTATTTTTAATGTAACCTAGAAGGAAGCATAAAATATCCATATTATATAGATTATCATTTGATTGAACATTATGCATGAGGAATGAAAGGTGTCACATACATAGGATAACCGGGTGAAATCCAAATATCCTAGTATCCTTCTTTTTTATTGAATTTATTTTGCCATTTTGCCGATTCATAGTAGCATACAAACATTCGATTAACTTGTCCTTCTCACATTCAATTTAGTACATTTAGACAATATCAGAATAAAGCTAATTTTGATACTTGTTTAAAGATCCATTGGGATACGTATTGGTTTTATTATTTGTTACGGTCATACACTGGCTATTTTTACACACCAAATTCAACATGGAACATCCTTCCATATAAACATCTGTCAACACATTTCATGATTCTCTCCAAATGAATGTTCCTATATTCTCCAAGGACTGCACTAAATAAACATTTAAATACCAAATTTCTCCCCATGTTCCACATTCTTACATCAAGCATCAAAACTATGTCCTGCATAATTGTATTTTGATGTAGAATGGAAGCAAGGTAAGGATGGGATAGAACAGAATCAGAGGAAAGAAGGAAGAAGGAGAAATGCAGGCAGCTCAGTGAGAAAACCATGCCAGTGATAGGAGGATACAAATAATCTCAATACTCAATATCCCATCAGTAATTAAATAAGAAAGGGAGCATTGTATATTCACCAATGCACAATCTATGGAAAAAAATTCCTAAGATATTCCTAAATACTAAATCTCAAAAATAGTTAGCAAGACTTTTTTTTTTGAACAAAAAGTGGCATGATAATATCCATAAAAGACAATAGACATCCAAAAAATATCCAATAATCACCTAAATAATTATGAATTATATCTCATATTAGCCTATTAGAATTTAGGCTTGGATGACAATTCTCCATCCTTCTCCCCAGTTGATGAAAACTCGTCTCAGAGTCTCAAATTTTGTATGATTAGAGGGAGTTTATTTAGAATGTTAAATCATTCTTGAGTATTCACCAAACAACTTACGCTTTTGGGATAGTTTGGTTCCTTAACATTGTATCAAAGCACTTTTGACCAAGTAGTCATGAGTTAAATTTTTTGAATTCTCATTTTCTTCAAAATAGTTCAACACATGATAGATGTGGATATATACTTAATCCACATTAAAGCCCAAAGGCATTACTAGGTTTTCACTTTAACAATCTCAACTTCAGGGATGAATTGGTTCCTTAAAAGATTCTTTAAAGCATATAAACTACAAGCCAGGTATTCATAGCTTTTCTTGGACTCTAAAATATAAGTTGAATGTCAGCCTCTGGAGTCATAATTCCTTTAGGAACAATATGGTTAGTGTGCAGAACATCTTGACTCAAATTGATCACTCAGAAATGCTCTTTGAAGTCATTCTACCAATAAGAGATCCTTCAACTGCAACATGGAAAAGATACAGAACAATCCTAACATAGGAAGTTCAAATGATTGTACCAGTAACCATGGAACTACTTCGTGGTCATGACAACAGCTGCACTCTCACAGAAGTGGGGATTGTGGACATTATATAGCAGGTCATTACTGTAAAATTGTGATTCATTTTAGATTACTAAGTTGCTATGCATCATTGGTTTCAAAGATTCTAACTACAAAAAACACCATACTATCACTTTTATTGAACTTTAGAGAGCTTTGATCTAAACATTAGTAATTAATTTAATTTATTTTTTTTATCCTTAGTACATATTAATTGGAAAAAAAAATGTAGTTATATATACAGGAGGTCAAAAAATAATAATAATGTTTTTTGTGAGGTTTTTTGCTGGGCAATTCAAAAGTCTAGTTTGGGAACAAGAATCTCTTCACCCCTTCATCATCCAAAGTGAGTGTCCGAAGAATATTTTAAATCAATGAATCACTCCTACAAAAACCATGGATCAGCTAAAAACTAGTATACCTGTAGAAGGCATTGATGCAAATATCAGCCAATACGATACATATTGGTCAATATGCATTGGTATCGATGCCTCCCGAGACCGATATTTTTCGATACCGTCATAATATCACAATATAATTCTGTATCAACCGATATGACTCTATTAACTTATGATTTCAAAAAAAAATTATATTTTATACATCGGACTAATAGACATTATTTGATATATCGAATATCGATATGACCATGACTGATACCAAAATTTTCATCCACGATAAGAGGAAAAGAGTAGAGAAGAGAGAGATATGTGGGTAAATCAAGAAACCTTCTCAGTAGGGTTTTGGCATATGCAATTGTAATTATAGACTTATTTACAAATATCTTAATGACTACAATACTCTTCAACACAAATACACGGTCTTCTAATGCTTGCTCCCGAGTGGTTTTAAGGATCCAGAGGGATTCTTAATTACCTTACCCAACTAGCACAGTGCAATCCTCCAACTGAAGCATACATATTGATTATACTCAACTTACTACAAATATAAACAACTCTAGATAATGACTTAATAAAAATGTCTACTAACTGATCCTTCATCCTCACATATTTATTTGAACTATGCCCTACTAAAGCATTTCATGAACACAATCATAATCAACCCCTACATAATTTTTGCGCTCATGAAATTCCAGATGTGAAGCAATATAGATAGCTACTGATTGTCACACCATCCCTAAAAAGGCCCGAATCTCTTACACTCAAGTGCATTTAGTAACTATCGAAACTACATCAACTCACACATAATATGTCCATGCACAATATTTTGACTTCAAACTTGACCTAGCAACCACATTCTAATTTCTTGCCCTTCTAGGAAATGAGATTGCCAACAACAAAAATGCTGTAGCCCAGGGTGAGCTTCTGATCACACTGTGGGCCAGCATAGTTACCATCATCAAACCCACTACATGAGTATGCCATGATGAACAAAAGAAAAGCTTTGTCCTAGTATACCTTTAAGATATCCCACAATATGCATACCAACTTCCCGATGTCAAGTATGAGGAAAAGACAAACTGAGAACACTTATGGGAAGCAATATCTAGTCGTGTCATAGCAAGCATGGATAAAAATATTGGCTTATACAATACATATCTCCCTATATATATCAATATCGGGGCCCCCGATACCAATACTTTCTAGTACCGTAACATCTCAATATATTTTCATATCAACCAATACAGCCGATATATCAACTAATACAACCTTATTAGTTCACAATTTTTAGAAATTTTTTCTTATCCAATGTATTCGACAACGATACATATTTTCTAATAATAATATGATTGCAATCAATATCGACACCGACACTGATACTAATATTTTCATCCATGATAGCAAAACAATTATGCTTATCAATTAATCCAACTGACACAATGCTAGGTCAGTAAAGTTTTCACCATTTCTCACCATCAGATGAAGATAATATCATTCTTGGATCCATGGAAGCATTATAGAGTTTCACACATAAGATACATGTGTTTCGAAAAAAATTCATGGTATAGTCCTGTACTGAACGAGGACTCCACAATGACACCTACCAATAGGGTTGCTCACAATTTGGTTACTCAAACTTCACATTTTTAACCGAATAAATCATGCCAGTTCATTAAAATTTTGAATGATAAGGGAACAAATTTGACTATTAAAAACTCAACCATGTTTGATTCAATTCTTTTTTCAGGTTCTTAAAAAACTTCCTACTAAGATTATCAAACAAAAACTAACATTTACCACAAATATAAAATTCATACAATATATATTAAGTGCATAATATATATTGTATGAATTTTATATTTGTGGTAAATGTTAGTTTTTGTTTGATAATCTTAGTAGGAAGTTTTTTAAGAACCTGAAAAAAGAATTGAATCAAACATGGTTGNACAATTCCAACTCTATTCTCATCCTTTTTTATTCCCTGGAATAACTATTCTATTCCCACCTTATTCTATTCCAGCAACCAAACGTACCGTAAGGGTAACTCAATGCACGAGGCTTATCATATTTTGGGCTCTTCAAAGGGTAAGAAGTACGCAACCACTATTGTATTATACAAAAACTACTGCCATAGTTTAAACTTGTGACCTCCATGTCACATTAGTACAACCTTATTGTTGCACCGAGGTTCACACTCTTCAAAAAGGTTGAACAAATGGAAAAGGCCCCACCCTTTGAGTGTATACTTCCAGAGAGACACTCAATGCCTCTTGCCAGATGTTTGGGGATCAGTTGAAGTGACTACTGCACTATTAATAACTCCAACCACCCCACAAAAAAGTGCCTTTCTCTGTTAAAAATCTCCATAACTACTCACCTAAAAGAGCCTTGGGAAGCACAACCCAAAGTCCTTAACATCCAGAGCACTGTCTTAGATTAGCAATGCTCAAGATTCCAAGATGAAAATCTAGACATCAATACTACCACTCCAAAGTCAAAACAAAATACATCTCTAGCCTTTCATTTTCAACAGACAGAACTTGGTATGGCAAAAAGAGACAAAAAAAAAAAGGATGGAAGGCTAGACAACTTATTCTTCACTAAAGTCAGCTTTCCAGCCATAGTGATGAACAGTTTCTTCAAAGCAGGGCTTCGTTTCTTGGAAAGTGCAGTATCCTTGTATCCCACACTGAGACGCAAAGTCAAGTCACTCGTTGGAAATGAGCCCAAGTTGAACCCTAAAATTTCAGCCAAATAAATCAGCACCAGCAACTTCACCAACCAACGTTAATTTGGATTTTCCCAGATAAATCTGAACCCTAACAAGCTTCAAATGCCAACATTATTTACTGTAAATGCAATAGATCAGAAACTGAACATCACAAAGAATTAGGGTGACATCAGCAAACCTCAAGTCATGTGTGAAACAGATATATCTTCACCATTGACTTTATTTTCAATAAAAAAAAAACTCACTTGCAGCTTCTTCTAAAATTAACGTAAGATTCCCATTCCAACAATAAGTAAACAGGAAGATAAAGGGTCACCTTGCCTTAGACCCCTAGATCTTGCAAAAAGTGTTATAATTCACCATTTATAAATTTGCAAAATTTTTGCATCAAGATGCACCAATGAATCAACTCCGCCACTTCTCATTGAAGCACACTAGATTTCCCAACTTCAATTGATAGACAAAATGTTCATCAGCGATGAGGAAAATATCTGCCATAATGAAACGAACACATGCTACAAGGAGAAATAGGTTTTCCCAGTGTTTGTACATCGTCTCCCAGTGAGTACTTTAGCCAATTACTTGTTGAGCACACACACCCCACCAAGCTGATTGGCCGAAAATCTTTAATATTTCTAACATCAGACTTCTTTCGAACAAGAGAGCTGAATGTGGCATTTAAAGAAGTAATGCATCTGCTGGTTGTGCGAAACTCCTGAAAGTGATTCAGAATGTGTACTCTGATAGTGCTTCAATTGTGCCGAAAAATTGCATCAGTAAACCTATCATGTCCTAGGGACTAATCTCCACATATAACCTTTAGCGCATCCAAATTTCATTCCTTGAGAGATGCAAACAGAAAACCATCACATGGAAGACCATAAAAACGGGGGCTAAGAAAAAATTCCTATAGCAATAATAAACTTCTTTCTCTCTGTCCCTTTATTCTTTGAAGATGCAATCCCCAACTTCAAGAGAGCATATGTTGTTATAACTCCAATGCACAATGGTCATGTTGTGGAAAAAAATTGTAACCTTATTACTCTCTGGCAACTAAAGTACTCCAGATTTTTGTCCCACGAAATTTCTTTCATCAAGAGGACATCCTCCATTTTCTCAGAAAGTTGTTTCTTTTGCCACAATTCCTGTTAAGCAAAGGCTATATTTTCTTTTTCATACAAGAAGATTGAAACCTGTTCTTGTAGCAGAAATTCCTTCTTATTCAAGCCAAAATCAATTTTTTTTCTGATCTTTTAATAACATTTCTTGGCTACAAGAACAATTCCAGTCTTTCAAGTTTTTCCATTTCTTGGCTAGAATAAAACTAGTAGATCCACTAAAAGAGATGTAACTACTGAAACCTGCTTTTTCAGCAACATGTTTCCTAACTTAAAGCAAGTCCTGCATTTGATTAATTCTGTATCAAAAAAAAAGATTATTGGGTGATGATCTGAGTCAACTGACACACAGCCAATTTTCGCAGATTGAACCAGCCCAGGGCAATGGTCCTCAAAACCAGCTGAGACCAGACTATCAAAAAGGGGCAACGTGGCATCAACTGAGTTTCCTCATTGCGGATCCACGTATAGCTAAATCTTCAAGAGGCAGGTCCAGTAACTCACAATTTGAAGTACAATGCTAAAAACCTCAGAAACTAACACATTTACTCTACCTTTGGACAACCTTTCTTGCAGAGAAAATCCTTGTAAAAATCTCTGGCAACAACACAAGGAAGTAACCACAAGGCCTTAATAATTCCCTTACCCAAAGATTTATTCTGCTAATATAATCACAAGGACAATGCACACCCGCAAATGGCCATTAAAAATTATCAGCAACTGATTCAGAATAATAAATACTGAATGCTACCCAACAAATCCATCCTTTTAAATTGTGATTCAACTATATCATAAACAAAGTCCACAAGAATCTCACCCACAAGGCATATGATCACTCATGAAGCTCACTGGTGAGAGCAGGGATGGGACTAGTCCATCAGGGTCTATGTCAACCCAGGCCATAGTAACACCTTGGGTGTGATAACCCAATAGGTTTTGTGTGCTGGTGTGGATGACATTGACTGAACTCAGTGCATGGTGACTATTCATGTAAGCTAGTAATAAAAGATGAACCAAATAAAGGAATAGTCATAGCCCAGGGAATGGAATGATTAAACCCTAAAACAAATATGTAGTAACGCCTTAAAAACGTCGATATATCTTTTCTTCTTCTAACTGGTTATTCAAATTGGTACAAATTTTATATCAGCACTTGGTGTATCAGCACTGAAACAGACACAGATAAACAGTCCCATAAAGAGTCAAAAGGACATGCATATAAAAAGGTTTACATGTAGCCAATATAATTACAAAGACAACGTATGATTACATTCTAAAACCATGATGAAGAATATAGACGTACCTAGTATGACTGTGGGCGCAGAAAGCTCCTTCTTGAACTTCATAACCCTTGCAGAATCTGTAGCTCTTGTACTTGTTGTGGCTGTTTCAGACTCTCGGGATATATTGTCCATATTTGGTACTAATGGTTTTGATTTATTCAGATTTATGTTTGTGCTCATATTGTTTGTACTTTGAAATTCTTCCTGCATTAAAACCATCATTGATATTTCAAAAATTATTACGATATACCATACCATAAGTACATGCAATTAGACAAGGACAAGAAAAAATGATACCAATCGTGCCTCCACAGGGTAGTCCCCCTGTTCACTTGGTTTGTCATCGTTAGTGGAGAAACTCCTTCCAAACCCTCCAGGTGATCCATGAACGCCCGATTTATCCAAAGGGTCAGATCTTTGGGTTAATAATACTTTGCCAGGAAAACTACGACCTTTGAGCAACCTAAATTCAAATAAATATTACAAAATTGTTATAAAACATATGCAAAGCACGACCAGAAAAAAAATGCTTATGAAGGTTAAATTCATATACCATGGTGCTATGATAGGTTCATGCTAGATGGAAGAGACAAATGTTAGGGATTACGTCAAATTCAAGGAAAAAGGAAAGCAGCAAATGCAAATCTAAGGAAAATGTTATCAGGGACAAGAAATAGACTCAAGGACACCACGAAGTCGTAATGTCTTCACCCTATTTCAGTGGTAATAAACGCACAAGCCCAAATCAAAATCAGAGGTAGGGCAGATTTTTGTCCGAGATACCCATTCTCGAAACACTGTTTTCAAGTTTCAAAGGTGTACATCTATTTGCGACATAATGACAACCACATTAATTCAAGAAGAGAGATTTGAAGATGAATATCTCTAAGAAAGTCAGAGAGAACTTCCAAACCATGTTATTCAGACTTACGTCACTTAAAGTGATGACCTAAGCTATTAACACAGATCATAATAGAACCCAATTCCACCGCGTAGCTTAGGCAAGGGAAATTGGGAGCGAAATACAATAAGTGAGAGAGAAGATGGAAGCGAAATACAATAAGTGAGAGAGAAGATGGAAAGGAGAAGGGCTAGAAGCAGAGAACATGAGAGAGAAGCAGAGGAGAAAGAGAAAGATGAAGGGGAAAGAGTTTGAGATGGAAGAGAAAGCAAGAAGAGAAGGAAGGAAGAACAGATCACAGAGACAGGAGGGATAAAGAGAGTAAAATCAGTAGAGAGATTTCATTTATACTGCGTCATGTTTCTCCAAACAATCACAGCCCCTTATACAGAGATTGCAGAAGAACAAATTCACCTCGTGCTGACTAATACTAAATAAGCATTCATATCCTACCAACTAACTACTAATTCCAATATTGGGTGGTCCTTATGATTTCTATCATACTAAAATAATAACGCTTTAACAGTTGAAGACCCTAATGAAAATACAACAGATAGACAAGAAACACGGGAGAGAGAGAAGCTGTTCACCATCTCTAACTGTGAGCATATATGGAACTCCTACTCATGCCGCAACCGCATTCTCACCAGTTAACCAGACACTGGAGAATGATTAATGATTTTGTCAATCTCCCAAATATCACAGACCAGAAGCTATGTTGCAATCTCTCCGGTGAATCAAAGAAGGAAAATGAAAGGGAGTCTTAATACAGGTGATAATCAATTCCTTGGAAATCAGGAAGACTCTGATCAATCCTCTCACCTACTATCGTATGGAATTGCGAGATCTGGAGTTTTCTCCAATATTGTCGTTCGATAATGACAGAATGTGCCCGAATTTACAACAGAGAAACGAGAGTCCATGGGGATTTAAAGAGAGAGATCTAATTCTTTCCAGCGAACAGGCAATCCAATCAAGCAACAATCATTACAATAAGAATAGTCGTTTAAATCAAGCACTGGTGTGTCTATGTGCGAGTGAGAGAGAGTGCGAGAGCAAGAGAGTACCCTTGGACGCTTTTGAGGGTTTGATTGAATCTAGAATCCAAACTGCCAGAGTCTTTCTTCCCATCTTCTGCTCCATCGTTGACGCTGGAATTGGCACTGTTCTTCATTGTTCCGGTCCTCAGCGCCAACCCTTGCCTTGTGCTTCCATTTAATACTTCATTGAAGATTGTAAGATTATGATTAACCATTTCATTAAGTCTATGTACCAGCCATCACGAAAGCAGCCAATCAAATTCTGTTCCCATCAAAGTGAAATAAAAATTAACACCGCAACTAAATAAATGTGATAATTCTCTATATTTGAGTAAAAACCCTTTCATGAATCATATATATCATATCATTTAACAAAATAAATTTAAGATTACATCACCTCAAAAAATATTA
>JAODPA010156788.1:0-14541 GCA_025585075.1 Nepenthes mirabilis
TGGTTGCTAGTTGATGAAGAAACCTTTGGAGCCCACAAATATTATGGAAATATTGATATTGTGTGACATGTTGATGAATCGCAGAAGCTAGTTAATTCCAAATAAAGCTACAGTAAATGAAATCGAAGCTTTCAAATATTCTAAATGAAGAGTAGTGAGGGGGGAAAAAAAGGTTTCAGGCAACAAGTTAATGGCGTTTAATTTAATTATATTTTATGTTATTTTATTATTGCATGGTTTATATTTTTTGTATAAACATGCATGAATTGGAAAATTTCTGCTGATAAAGTGAAATATTAATCGCTTTCAAATTGAATAAGAGGAAAAACGGCAGCTCGTAATTCTCAAGCTAAAGATTTTAGTGCCCAAGTGGCACTAGGCCAGTGCCTGAATGTCAAAACAAAATTTAAGAAAAAAAAGTAGTATTTATCAGCTTTCGTTTAGTAAGTGGTGGTAAAGTAGTATGTATTGCTTTATGGCTTTAGAAGCAACATTAGTAAAACGAGAAGATAAGTAATAATTGGGTCAAGTCGTGTAATGTTGACATGCATGGTGACATGCAGGTGAGTGCTCGAACACAAGAGAACCCAAGTTAGTTTTAGTTTAGCATTGAAATTGAGTGTTGAGTGACATCGTTTAGCAGTTGTGCGACTTAGTCCGCCATCATAAGCCAGTAGGGTGATCGTAGTTGGACACTTAGTGTGTACATAAAATTTTCTCATTTTCTCAGTAATAACCTTCTTTGTATTAACTTTGATGCGAGAGTGCAATCCTTATAAGTACTGAATGGCACTTCTATTGTTATAATAGCAAAATTCCTTTATATTATGCTCAAGTATGAAATGTATGTTATTGGCTTCTGATATTCAAAGTAAAAGAGATTATATGAAAATACGGTTTTAAGTAATATAGAACTTGTGGAACCTTAATATTGTCAATAGTCTTTCGATACTAATTTTTATATCATGGTAGTGATAAGGTATATTATTTCGAATAGATGAATACTTATAACCATGTGACTATCGTGCAACATGGTATCAAAAGATATCACAATAAGGAATACTGAATTTGACATGTTGAGATAATTTTTGTACTTCGTGGGCAGAGAAAATGTGCACTGGTAAAACGTCTGTATTTTGTTTAGCAAAGTCTCGACAGACTATGGATTCAGTTACATGTCAAACTTATAAGTAACAATTATCTCGTGGTACATACCCAACTAACAATGGATGACATATGTGGCATTTGGTTCACAGTGACAAAATAAGATTCAAGAGATGTTTGTGATATCTCGTTATTGTTGATACCTTCTGAATTCAAGATTAAGTGGAATCTATAAAATGCATTCGGTAGAATGTGTCGGTTTCACAGTGACAAAATGAGACCTATTCTTGTTATCACTTTTTAGTTGTAATTATAACAACTTGTAAATTCTCAAATAGAGTTTATTGTTGAGTTTTATATTATTGTAATGGCATTTGTATTTTTAATATCGCATATCTGAAATGTTTATTGATTATTATGTATAGTATTTGACTCACTCTTACATTTTATTGACTCCAAATTTGAATTAAATACATAGTGTTAACAAGGGATCCTTCATTTGCTATGTGACCTTCAGGTAAAGAAGATTCTAGATATTAGTAGTTATCATTTCTTTTAGTGACAGGTGGAATATATCATAGTAGATCCTGGGTAGTTTTCCCTAAGGTTGCAACCAGTGACTCTTAGTAATTTTTATTTTTCCTTGGATATTTACACAATATATTAATGAAATGATTTTATAATTAAAGAATTTTGAAATTATAATGGATATTTAATAATTTCATATTCTGAGGTTTTTCGCGGAAACAGTTCAAACCAAGTTTGATGATTTGTGCCCTCGTCGCTACAATTACAATATCAGAGAAATAAGATTCTTTAAAAAACACTTGGGAATTTAGGATTTAAAGATATTCAAGAAAAATTAAGATTTGACGAGTGGTTGAAGACTTAGAATATCTTGGTCATTTCATGTAAAAGAATTGATTGTATGTTTAAGGTCTAGGATCGGTGGATGCCCAAGGTCTAGAGCATATGAATTGATCAAAATATTAAAATAGGTATATCCTAATTTTCTTTGTTTTGCATGATGTTGGAATAACAAAATACAAAATACTGGAGATTCTTGCAGAGCATCTAAGGGCACCCTTGAGGAGGATTCTTAAGTACAAAGAGCACTTCAACAAGTGGCCCATCTCGTAGATCAAGCCATTAACACCTTGATTCATGGATCTCAGACGACGGATGCACCAGCTTTTATTGCTCTAATAATAGGGAGGAAAAAGACAGCCAGAGATGAGTACTGCAAACTCTAGGAGTGGACCATCACTGTTCTCACCGAATAAGCAACAAAAAACTAACTGGCCTTGTGACAGGTGATATTTTAAATATGGCAAAACCGGCCAACTCATCAAAAGTTGCAAGACATCGATATCAATAATTATGATGATATTATCTCCAGCAAGCCAAACAAACTCCAGGTAGTGTTTCATTTGTGGTGAGCCAGGGCACTTCACCAAACATTGTGCAGCCTCGTGTTATAGGCAACAATCTCAGAGCTTGAGTGGAGCTTCCGCCATTCCCAATCGAGGGACACAAGCTTAGTCCCCTACTATTGAAGGTAGTATACATATCCTAGTTGCTATGCACTAATATGATTGAAATTTTAATTCAACATATTTCTTGGCCTTTTTCTTCCTTGCTTTGTATGCCACTTCAAGACTGTTCTGAGACCCTAGAACTCCACAAAGGTGGTGTCCATTCTAGCCAATGGAAGTTATTTTCTCCAATTACGATTATAAGCAACGAAGGGTACGTATCCATGGGTATCAGCATTGTACATTAGACATCTGTTCAGCGTAAGTATAGAAAGTCCAAGAACATTCATAGTCGAGGTAAAACAGGGGTCAATTGTCAAGACCGTCCTTAATAATTCGCCGTGGGAAAAATCAAGGACAAGAATCTAAGTGTTATGTAATAACAAGTGCATAAGCTGTCCCATTGTAGTAGGAGTAGTAGAAAAAAAGATCAAATATGGAGAGTTAGTTGTGAAGACTATATTAGTAAATAGAGCTAGAAGTGTCATTGGCCTATATAAATATATAGCCTTAATGTTTGTCACAAGAGATATTATGGAATTGACGTGAGGATGAATGAAATGCATAGTTCTTTATTTTTGTAAGGTAACTCTTTCAATCATGATTTCTATGTAACAAATTAGGATCAGAGACTCGTTCTTTCTCTACCTTCAGATCCTGTACCAATTGTTTGGAAATCTAGAATTCCGGTGCATGTTATTGCCAGAATTGACCTAGAAGCATTACTAAAATTCTTCCAATCCTTGAATTTTTGAGCTCTTGCTGCATTGTATTCACCTTTTGTTTTGCTTTGTTTTGTTTTGCTTTTTTGGGTTCTTGACGGCCTTGGTGTTTTGGTTATGCAATCTTTTCTAGTGTTTTTGAAAGCAAATTCTGGAATTTGAAAATTCAAAATTTCATCCTGCTTTAACAATAGTTACACATTTTGTTCACTTGGGAATAACAACTGCTTCAAAGCTATCATTCTGTTGTTCAAAAACAGACTTTTTGACTAACTTTCGGATCTCTGTAGATTTGGGGCAAAAAAATCCGAAATTTCTTGGTTTTATAAATCAAGGGTAAATTTGCGAACTGGGTAGTAAACTCCGAACTTCTAGAATATTGCAATTAAAATTGCTATTTGCTTCCCCAATTGCAGTCTTGTATATTGGCAATACATCAGCTGATTATACAAATCTTCTTGGTGTCTTGATGGGTCTGATAGCCTTATTGGAATTCACACAATTGATTCTTGAAGTTCATCCTTCCTTGTGCCCCAAAGCCAACAACAACACCAATCCTGTTACAGCGGTTATTCTATTTATTGTTACATTCAACAACCACAATTTTTGAGATGATACAAAGCAACAATCAAGAACAAGCGTCTACAATCGAGGACTTGAAGACCAGCTGCAGGAACAACTTTGCCTTCGAAGGTTGACATGCGATAAAAGATCACCAACCATTTCAAGGACCATAATACTTCTAAATGGTCGTGTGAACATTATATATCAAAGACATTCTTAAGTCAGCAGATCTGACATTCAACTGCATTAGAATCAGTGCATTGCTATGATTATTTAGGACATTTGGGAATTGATTTGAGAGCATTTCAAGGTAGAAGGGGTATTGAGGATAGTCTGCCGAAATTCGAGGCGTATATTTATCTGATCAACTCTATGGTCCAAATTTTTGGGTTGAAGGGATTGTATACCTAGGTGATCTTAATTAGGGATCAAGCATACGTGTGAATTTGTCAATGGTCGAAACAATTGTAGATTGGACTAGTGCCAACATAACCTAAGGTTAAAATTGCATGTGATGCGTCCCCAGATTCGGATTACTGAACGAATAGGGAACTACTTAGTCTTTCTGACAGGTCAGGTTGAAACAGGTCCGATTTTTATTATTTCAAACCTGAATCCCACACACCATAATTGGCAAACAAGAAATTAGAGGATGATGGGACTCGTTTCTTGGTATGTCCTCCAACGTTCAATTCAAAAATCTTTCTCAAACGGATAAAAAGATATGATGAAATATTAATGTGTGGATGCATGTAGCAGAGGATTGAGTCTTAGCGAAGCACTGAGCTCCGATGAGTGCACTCAACTGGAGAGCGGCTTAGAAGCGGAACACTGAGCTCCAATGAGTGCACTCGGCTGAAGAGTACCTTCGAGGCGAAGCACTGAACTCCGACGAGGGCTAGCTTGGAGTCAAAGTCAAGTCCCTTCTTTCTCCTCTTTTTCCCTCCAAGAAAAAAAAAAAAACGAAGAAGAAGCCCTTCTTACATCAAGAAGGAGGGTATTTGTAGAGCACACGCTAGCTAACTATCGATAGGGTATTGAAAACACCGTGATTCCCTGGCATCCTGGGGAAGCCATCCTCCACTTTTCCAGCAAGCTGTGCTTTTTCAAGTGGCCAAGGCATCATGGACTGACAGTTGCAGTGCGGCAGACTAATGGTCACACGGGCTTACTTGCTGAGCAAGGATTGCCAAGTGGACACTGTTGGGCAGCATCAGTGAGCTGATCCGAAAGGCGGCCTCTATGACCCACATACTGCCAAACGAATTTCAGGCCATGCTACTTGGATTCTGGACCATGAAAGCCCCTTATTAGGCCATTGTTGCTTCCAGGGTGGTTTGCTCTGTAGGCCTGTTTTATGCCAGCCCATGGGTTACCAGACTCATCACTAGGCCTCCATACTGAGGGGTTTGAAAGTTTAACCCCTGGCATATTTTTGATGGGATATCATTGTGCGGGTCTTCACACACGATTTCCTTCCCGAGGTGCACTCCTTCCCCATGCATTTTGTAGCTTTGGCGAGACTCGGTGCTAGCTTAATGCTTCGGTGTCGGTGATCTTCCACCAATGGAGTTCTTTGGGTGGTCAACGCGATTTTCTTGATTTAATGAGAGCCAGTCTCCTCCTCTAGCTATAAATGGAGGGGCTCCCATCCTCTCGCTTCACGAATCGTTCTCACCTGTGAAATGGTGTGAGAGTTCGGAGCTACATGGAGACTATACAACCACGAGCCGGGATCGGTAGAGACTCTTGAACGATATTTGAGGCCGAAGTTATAGATGCGCTTGAAATTTGCCTTGGTTTCCTTCTTTTGGGCTTGGCCTATTCCGTCCTCATATTGTAGTGGATGGGGTATGGGCCTTGGCGGCAGTCGTCGTCTCCTCCCCGCTGGTGTTCAAGCGTCCTTTCTAGAGCAACTTCAAAGGGCAGGCACCTTAGCCAGTCTGACGGGAGAGGATAATGCCTCTCCCTGTCGGGATGAGTAACTCTGCCCTCAGTTGCGCTTAGTAGGAATGTTTCCAAAGACTGCTAGGGGAGGAGGAGCCCCCGACCTCACTCTGACATTGTGCTCTAGCCTTTGACACCACGTCGGGTCTGGCCAAGACTCCCAGGCCCACTAGTCATAGCTGCGTCTCAGTGTTTGGGTCTTGGGGAGTTGCCTCCCGAGCGAGCGCGGCAGCGTTGTGCTCTGCTCTCGCAAGGGAGGGCTCTTCATGCATTCCCTATTGCGCTTATACTTAAAAAGGAATCAGACAGTAGGAAGGCCAGTCTTCGGGAGGACAGTGGCTATATTTTACTTTCCTATCACAGCTATCTTCCCCAAAGTCATTTGGACACATGCATTTTACTCCATGTATTTTATTCCCTTTTGATAGTGTACATCACCGTCGAAAGCTTGTATTTTGTAAAAGAAATTAATGAATGGAACTACCGGACATTATTTGCTTTCATATTACATGGCTCCAATACTCTTGTATGGTGTGAATAGTTGAAGTGCTTGGGTGTTGCTTTTTGTTTCTTTATTTATGAGGACTTGATGATCTGGACCGCTGGCACATCGATCTTCTGGCAATCCCCCGCACGGCTAGCCATCTTGGATGCTAGGTTGGGACAGGTGCTGGGCAGATTAGCCACGAGCCTGCTAGGGTTACACATCGCCAATCTGTTGTCACTTCAAATATAGGGCGTGTCAAGGTATCATTACCCCGGCGACGGCGCCAACTTGCTAGTCTAGGTCCCTAGGTCGTCAGGTTGTCAACACGCTGCACGAGGAGGCAAAGCGTCAATCAACATGACTGACCTATTGAATTGATGTGCCGCAGCATATTGCGACGTGGGCACATGTCGCGGTCATCATGGAGGCGCACCTCTCTGGCTCCCTAAAACTATGCCACTTCTGGACCTAGGCCGAGGCTATTTAAGCACTGGCCTGCAGCCGTTTTTACATCTCTTTGCCTCAGTGGATATCACTATCCTAGCTCACCATTTTCTTCTTTCCTGGTTTGCACAATCTTCGAATGGCTTCCCAAGGCGTTGCTAATATTCGGTCGACCCTGTCCGGCAGGGATATAGAGCTTTTGTGCAACAAGTATCACATTTCAAGCTTCACCCCGTACGCAAAGCCCAACGCAGAGGACGTGGCTTGCTCCCCTCCCCTAGGGTTTATAGCCATTTATGAGGAGTATCTTGCTTGCAAGAGAGCTGAGTGAGATTCTAGGGGCCTTGGAGATCTCTGTGGCCCGTCTCCATCCGGATGTTGTCTGGCATCTAGTGACTCTGCATGCCTTTCTATGTGCTAGGGGGCTTACTCTAGATGCTAGAGCTTTGAATTCCTTCATCCCCCATGCAAGATTTGAGATAAGTGGGGGAAGTCCCAGCTCAACAAAGGACTGGTGGTCACGCTTTTTCTTCTTGGCAGTCAACGTTGATTGGAGGGTCCCGACTAATTGAGGTAGGGTCAACGGCGCCTACGCCGATGACATCCAACAACATGAGGAGCAAATGGTGCGACCTCTGCTGGCACTAGTCGAGAAACACGCAGCCGCCCTGCGACACATTGTAGATTGAGTCTCCCAAGGTGCTCTAGAGGGAGAGTAAAGGGAGGCTTCGTCGAAGGAAGGCGGCACCTCTACCATGTGGGGTCGCCATTCCAAGAGAAAGTTTAGGGCACTGCTTTTCTAGGACTCTCCCGAGCGGGTCTCTAATGAGGTGGCTCCTCCACCGCCAATCCTATCTGAGGAATGCCGGAGAATTGACGTGGCCTACATGAGGGCGACACCTTTGGCTGCCGGTGGGTCGTCTAAGGGGCCAGGTTTGGACCAATCCTCTTCAGATGATCTGGACCTCGATGGCTCTCATCCGATGAATTTGCGGTCGAGGAGTCCTCGATGGGCTCTGCTAACAAAGTAGGGGTCCCTTCGACTGGCGGACCGGCAAGCTGATCAACACCAAGGTTGTGCCAGGAGGGGGGACCCCAATTTTGGTGGCTTCTTCTCCAAAAGTGCCTCCGCCTGCTTCACCCACTATCCTTGTTGAGGAAGGCACTTGAAGGGCTTGGGCGGATGAAGAAACAATTGGGGATGACCCAGAAGCTAAGGGGGCATCTCATCCTAAAGAGTTGACACGCAAGCCCCCTAATGTCTCAGGCATGCTCGACTCTCTTCCAGGATTCGAGGTGCCTCACCCCCAAGATGCGCGACCCCTATGCTCTTCGCCGATCCTCGCTGGAATAGAAGCTAAGGAATCTCCCAGCCCATCACATCGCAGGGGGCCCTCTCATTATGAGGTATTGCACCCCAGGCTTCTCTACTTTGATATCATCGCGCTTTCCCATTGCTATTCTTGACTGTCCGTCATCCGTTGCTTGTCAGGTCCAAGAAGCGCCCCGAGTGGTGGAGATAAAACTGCGCTAGACGGATGCCGAGATATTGCAGCTATCCAAGGCGCACGTAGATCCCGCCGCAATGGAGGATGCAGAGCACCGAATAAATGCTGTTGTCGTCGAGGCTTTACATAATGATGAGCGGGCTGGCTATTTTGGCCAGGTGCAGCTCGAGTTAGAGGCGACATCCCAAGAGCTCTCAAAGGAAAACGCTCGGGCCCTAGATTGAACCACCTCGTTCAAGAACGAGTTTCGAGAGGCACGGCAACAGCTCACTGCTCTCCAAATGAGAGCGTCCGGCTTGAAAGAGAGCTACGATCTTGACTCCAACTTGATGAAGTCAGCCATTCCCAAGAAGAAAGATTTCAGGAGGGCATTCGCTTCAACCGGCGGATCATGTCCTTAACTATCCCAGCCTTTCCTATTGGCTTCATCGACTCGAGGAACGTAGGAGCTCGACGTCACGCTGACCTGATGGACTTCCTAGACATAGGAGAGGGGCCTGCGCTATGTTCACGACACGGGTACGGGTGAGCCTCACAAAATCCAACTGGATTTCATGGCTGCAGTCGCCGAGCGCTGCCAAAGTCTAGGTCGTCATCCGCACTTAACCTTTGGCGCTCGGTCCTATTAGCTGACATCGTAGTTTTGTGCATCTGGCCATAATCTGCCGATCATTCTTGATTGATGGTGCTAATCCCTTTGGGAGGTAGTTGTCGCACACATGCTAAGAAGCCCCTTAAGATTTTAATGGCCACTAGATTGGGAGGTCCGACTCTTAGTTCGCAAGCTCCCAGGCCGTAATGTTCAACCTCATCTGGGCCGCTCGATGAACGGGACCGAGGTTTCAAATTGACCGTCTCTGGGCTGCTCGATTAACGGGACCAAGGTTTCAAATTCAAACGTATCTAGGCTTCTTGGTTAACGGGACTAAGGTTTTAAACTGGGTCACAGCCGATTGTGTAGTGGGTGAAGAAAAATTCACTTGACTTAGGGGCAATCTAAGTCTTGAAATTTTATGCACACACACAAGCAATCGAATGATTAAAATAACAAACAGAACAAGTAATGAATGATGTTCGAGCACTCCGCATGGATGCATTTGACTTACCTGCACTTAGCAGGAAATCGTCCGCTGCTCCTCTTGGGGCGGAGGGCACTCTAGGCCTGTGGGACCATCCTTCTGATTTGGGGTCGTAGCTCATACACCCCATCGTGGAGGATCTTCGAGGCTAGGAACGGTCCCCACCAGGAGGGAGACTGATCGTCCTAGTTAGAGGGCTTACACCCGCGGCCGCTACACTCCGAGGGACTAGATTCATAATGCTGGACCGGTTACCTAATTTTGGATGTTGGGCTTTCATTACCAACATGCGACACGTAGGTACTGAGGGAGGAACCGCGCTTGGCGTGTAGGCAGCATCTTCTGGCGTGAAACGTCACGTGAAAGGGGTTGAGTACTCTGTCGCCCCCAAGGACGTTCTAGCCTGCTGACTATGTTGCGCTAGGGACTCGCAAGGCCCTAGAAGCTTGACAAAAAATAGAAGTGATCCAGGTGGATATGGTGACAGCCAGACCTACAGAGATGGTGACAACCGGACGTCCCTTTTTGTCGGTGACCACGCTGGGTCGACAATGCACTTGCTGGCGTTGTATGAATCTTCTTTCCGAGGAGGGGGCCTCCTGTCGTCACATGAGCGGTGTGGATCATGCCTCTCTGGGCTTTCCATCCTGCCTATCGTGACTCAGTTAGCCCACCAACTGCAGATAGGCTCGCCGCTCATGGCCACTCGGGCCCTGAGGTTGTCAGGCAACTGAATCTTTGGAGGAGGCTACCGTTTTCTCCAATCTCTCCTTCTAAACAGTGAGGCCTGAGAGTCGGGGGGTGGAACCCCCAACGTTGCACCTTCAGGCAGGTACTAAGGGTTTGGAGCTACTAAAGACACAACTCATCTATGGGCGATGAGCGCCTGCACCTCAAGGGCCAAGTGTTCATTCTTGTGATTACCCACGGAGGGGTCGTGACCATGGGAGTTGATGTTTATGGTGGATGTGCTGGCTCGTGCCTTGGCATTGGTCATATCTGTTCTCCCAAGAATGTGGTCAGACTTTTTCAGTCGATTCTCACAGACGGCGTCAATAATGTGTATCTTCGGGTCCGGATTGAGTGTCAATTAAGGAATCACTTGGTCTTCCCAGCAGGTCAAGCTAAAATGGGTCCGATCTTCGTTATTTCAAACGTAAATCCTATGCACTACAACTGGCAAACAAGAGATCAGATAATGGTGTAATTCATTCCTTGATATATTTTTCGACGCTCAAATCAGAAATCTTTCCCAAGCAGATAAAAAAATAGGAAGAAATATTAATGTGTTGATACATGTAACGGAAAATTGAGTGCTAGTAGAGCACTGAACTCCGACAAGTGGGCTCGGCTAGAGAGCAGCTTAAAGGCAGAACACTGAGCTCTGATGAGTGCGCTCAGCTGAGGAGTGGCTTAGGGACGGAACATTAAACTCCAATGAGTACGCTCGGCAAGGGAGCGGCTTAGAGGCGAAGCACTAAGCTCCGATGAGTGCGCTCCACTGGGAAGCAGCTTAGAAGCAGAACACCAAACTCCAATGAGGGCTAGCTCGGAGTCGAGGTCAAGTCTCTTCTTTCTCCTCTTTTTCCCTCCAAGAAAAAAAAAGGAAGAAGCCCCGCTTTCTTCGAGAAGGAAGGTATTTGTAGAGTATGTGCTAGCTAGCTGTCAATGGAGTATTGAAGGCACCACGATTCTCTAGTATCCTAGGAAAGCCATCCCCAACTTTTCTGGCAAGCTACACTTTTTCAGGTGGCCAAAGTGTTGCCGACTAGCGGTTGCAGCGCAGTAGACTAATGGTCACATGGGCTTGCTTGTTGAATGGGAACTGTCAGGTGGACACCATTGAGCCGCACCAGTGGGTAAATCCTAAGGGCAACCTCTGTGGCCCACTGGTGCGAATTTCGAGCCGTGCCTGGATTTTGGACCATGCAGGCCCCTCACTAAGCCGATACTACTTTTGGGGCGGCCTACTCTGCAGGCTTACTCTAGGCTGGCCCATGATTTACCGGATCCATCAGCATGGATCTTGGTCATTATTTTTGGAATGAACAAAAAAGAAGTTTGCAACGTTTGGTATTTATTATTATTAGGTTGTGCTTGGCTATTATTTTTTCAAATATAGTCAGTTAGATCGAATAAATTAAGTAATCGATTCATGATCTGAATCAGCAATAATTACGATTATGTTAGGATGTTTAGGCTTCAATATTGAGTATAATAGGAATCCATTTCTTAAGAGCTATCACTTTCAAGAACTTAATCTTAAGTCAAAAAGTTGAATGAACTACAAAAAAAGGCAAACGATGATAAGATTAGTATCCACCTAATGAATTTAGGCATTAGCTAATGTTAGGCCAAGAGACGATGGTACTGGTTAGAGGTTATAAGGGCTATATGATGTTAGGGATTGTTATTCAGGACTTGAAGTTCAGGGTATATTATTAAGAAATAACAACCATCAAGTTTATGATAGTAATGATTGATTGTTGAATCAATGATTAGGAAGTAACAAAATTGCTAGCCCTGAGGAGATTTTGAATAGCTGTACATTATTGTGAGTTATACTTAGATTCATAAGAAGCATCTGAGGGAGCCAATGAAGACATTAGGTATTTGTAATGTTGAGGGCAACTTGTTGATTGAGTCTCAAGTCGATCCGCATAGGAGAGTAAACTGCATGCTTAGGTCATAAAACAATTTGAGTTTTAAACAGCAACATGGTTATTGAAGTCATATATTCATTAGTTGGCTCGACATATATATTACATCAAGGGGATGGAATGTAATACAGTGTGTCAAATAAAGGTTCAAGCTGTATATTGAGGTTCTATTAGAATAAAATTGGGAGAATAAGTTTAAGTTATGGTTGTTGTACATGGGGTGAGACAAGTACTAGTTGACAGTGAGGATGTTGGAGACCAAAAATATTATGGACCTGACTCGTGAAGGAGGTTATCAGTAAAGAAGGTTCATTTTTGGTATTGATATACGGTAGTGCGTACATGGATTATCATATGTTGAAAATTCTGCTATTTGGTTTTGAAGGAAGTATAAGTCTGACGAATGTTTGATTGTGTTCAAGTCGTAAAGAAAAAGTTTCTATGGGATAAAGTCACTTGATAGTAAAGATTTTAATGAATCATCAATATGAAGGAAAAGAAGCATGACAGATCAAAGAGGTAAAATGAAATATATCTAAAATTATTTGAGGACCAAGATACATATTTTGAGGATGAAGATCTTTACAGGGGAGGATTGTACTACCCTGATACTTTAAGTTGAACATTTTGGATTGACATTAGTAAAGTCATTAATTGTGCGAATAAATTACACTGATAAGCCCTTTCAAGCTAATATTGAGTAGTCGAGGCTAGACTTAATTCGGAGGATTGAGATATATTACTAAAATATAATCCTTCGAAGGGCAAATGGGTAATTTAAGCTCAGCCAATTATTTTGACATTTAATTATATACAATAATATAAAATTTAAAAGAAAAAGGAAAAGAAAGAGTTAATTAGGAGACAGTGGATCGGGAAGAGAAAAAAGAGGGAAAAAGAGGGGAGAGGGGAAAAAAGGAGGAGAGAGAGGACCAGCACGGGGATGCCACCGCCGCCACTGTTGCCGGAGAAGCCGATGCCGGGAATGGAAGCCGACGAAGCCCTTTCTGTGATATTACCCTCCATTTTTATGTGTCGGTGTGAGTAGAGGAAGGAACCGCAAATCAAAGTAAACGACCGCCACCGTTGTCGGAGGAAATGGGTGAAATAGAGGCAAATAAATCATTCCCTTCTCCTTGTGGATGCCGATTTTGGAGTTGCATGTACCGATTTTTGGAGAAATCGGTCAAATTGTGAGTAAATGGGTTGAGGTGCAGTGGAAAGAGAGAGAAAGTCATCACTGGCTTGCATGTGTAGCCGTCGCTAGGTTATTGCCACCGTGGTTGCCATCGTCGCCCATGCCAGAGCTGCTACTGGTGAAGGAGAACGTGAAGAGAGAGACGGAGAAATGATGCAGCAGGAGAAAAAAAAGGAGGAGAGAGAAGGGGCATGTGCCGGTAGGAGAGAGAAGCCTGCCATTCGGGTACCTCAAAATATTCTTTTAGCAAATCTGCTTGGAATAAAATCGATGCAAGTATCTTCTAACGCTGTCTCTTGTCTAATTTCACATCTAATGTATTTTTGCTCTAATTTGGAGGTTTTAAGCTCGTGGGTGCACTTATTTTATTGTGCAAATATGACTTTTTTACCGGTTGTTTGAGAGTTTTATTCTATTTCTGTTAAAATTTGTAAGTTGTCATTTTCTAAAAAAATAAGTAAATTTTCAGACACTGTATATGTTCATGTCATTATGTGTATATGGAAATGTGCATGAAATTTGTATAGGCCATACATTTTCATATGCATGTGTCGGGTTGTAGTTACTACATTTGGATTAGTTATTGGATATTCTGCCAACTCCTGACGGGGAGATTTGTTATTTGGAAGTCTGTTTCCACCAGCAGAAAAAGATTAGAATAGTGACCCTTCCCATTTAAATAATTTAATTTGACCTTATAATATATTCGGATATCCTAATATATTTGACAAACTTGAGGATTGCACCCAAAATCGCAGGTGGCAAAACATAATGAATAACCTTACCCATGGGAGATAAAGTACATAGGTGGCCAACCATGTTGGCCTAATTTACATTTGATATGGCCTAAGGTTATCGGGAGTACGTGTAATATTTCCTCAAGCTAGTCTTTAAATAATCGGAATTCAAATTTGGTGCATCATTTGTATTTCTGCGTTGATTTGTATTGGACTTTGATTTGGATTTGAATTTTGAACTTGGATTTAATATTCGCCGATTTTTCCTACAAATGGGCTTTGGAATGTCTTGTACAAATAATTTTAACTATATGTTTTGATCCGAACCTTTGAACTATCTGTTGCAACGCTGCTTCGATTTCTACACATGCTATTGGATCATCCAACTATCGAATTTTGCTGAAAATCACAAGCTAATCAAGCGTTGGACTCAAACTTGGATTTGGACTTAGACTTAGATTTGGACTTAGACTTAGATCTGGACTTGGACTCGGGTTTGGACTTGGACTTGGACTTAGACATCAACTTATTAGAATTGGTCCGGATCACTTATATA
>JAODPA010156799.1:0-14541 GCA_025585075.1 Nepenthes mirabilis
TCATCACACACATCTCCATCCAGGAGATTATATCATCGCAAGCACAATGTGGACTCCCTTTCATTCACGTCACGATTCACAATATCCAATGAGACTCAATTCTCTTAATCACAACAATCAATCCAAGTTCACGAGAGAGATTAGATTTCATACCTTAGATGATCACAAGTCACTTTGAAACCCCTGAGACTCATCCCCTTGCCTTCAGCACACGAATACACGTTCGGAGCTTACACTTACGTTCAAATATTTAAACGTTACTTTCAATACAATTATGGAGGCATATTACTTTACATTCCTCATTTCATTTTGGGTGATCATGATCGGATCTCATTTTGAACACCCGGACGCCGTACACGGTTCGATACTTGGAAATCGAACGTCCGGTGGATTCGTACGTACTCTTGTACATGAGATTTCACATTTGGGTTCGATTTAACTTAACACGAGGGTGGAAGTATGCAACTTCCCATTTATTTTTGGATTATCCACAACGGGAAACTATTAAGGCTCCCGGATGCCACGAACGGGTCAAATCTTACGAGATTCAGCATCCAGTCGATATGTACACACAATTGGAATACGGGGATTCATATTCTAGGGTCATTTCAACATTTTACGAAGGTGACAACGCACAAAATCCACCTTCAGTCTCGGGTGAACAGTAACAGCGCCCATTTAATGGGCTCGGATGCCGCGAACGGGTCCAAACGTGCAAGATCGGAGCCGCGACCTACATATATACACCATTGGGACGTGGGGATTCCAATTTTGAGGTCAATTTTATGATACAAGGCCGGGAAATGGGAAATCCCCAAAATCCCATGGGTTAGGGTTTTGGTGAAACCTACCGGGGCGAATCGGACACGATTCGGACAACTAACTACATTTTCTTGGACCTCAAGGCATGGGTTTCATGATTCTAACGTTCACCATGGGTATCGACACAAAATACCCAACGAAAATACACAAAACATCAAAAGAGAACGAGAAGTGGATATGAGAACACTTGCCTTGACGTGTGCTTTCACCTTTATACCTGGCTCTCGGACGGAATCGGACTCCCGGGCTCGATCTCCCTTCTTCTTTCTCTAGAATCGCGCTCCCTCTCTCTCTAAAAACCCTCGGCCCGTGCGAAAATGAATGAGAGAGAGGCATGGCGCGTATTTAAAATGCGCCTGCCGCTCGAGCTCTGCTCGAGCGGCCAGCAAGTGGCCGCGCCACGGGCAGGCCACCGCTCGCTTCTGGTTTTTTCGCTCCAGCGCCCAGCAGGCGCAAGCCTGCTGGCAAGGCTTCAGCAGCCCGGACCCGAATAATTTTCCCGATTTTTCTTCCGACACCAAACCTTAATCTTTCCATAAGATTAGTAGTGATCATTATCATACTAATCACCTCATTATTATCAGGTTCTTAAATCCGAAACCTCACAGTTGTACATCAACAAGATTATGAGATTGCATAGCATGCCAGCATCGATTATGTCCGATCGCGACCCACAGTTCGTCTCTAAATTTTGGGAGAGCTTGCATTAGGAGTTAGGGACGAACCTAAAGTTTAGTACGGCGTATCATCCTCTGACGGATGGACAGTCTGAGTGGATGATCCAGATACTAGAGGATATGCTTCGGGCTTCAATATTGGGGTTCCATGGGAATTGGGATGATTTTCTAGCGCTGGCCGAGTTTGCTTATAACAACAGTATCCAAGCGAGTATCGGAATGGCTCCCTTTGGGGCACTTTATGATTGGAAGTGTCGATCTCCGATCCATTGGGAGGAGACTGGGGATAGGCGATTGTTGGGCTCAGATGTTATTCGGGAGACGTCGGAGAAGATTGCGTTGGTTGTGGAAAAGTTAAAAGTCGCCCAGAGCCAAAAAAAGTTATGCTGATCAGAGGAGATCTGAGCTCAGATTCGAGGTTGGAAATTTCGTCTTCCTTAAGGTCTCGCCGTGGAATGGGATTTCCAGATTTGGTGTAAAAGGGAAGCTGAAGGCATGTTTCATTGGACCGTTTGAGGTTCTTGAGCGAGTTGACGAGGTGGCGTACCGTCTAGCTTTGCCATCGAGTTTAGCCACGGTGCACAACGTCTTCCATGTTTCCATATTAAGGAAGTACGTGTATGATCCATCTCATGTGATTGATTATGGTCCTTTAGCTATCAACGAGGATTTAGCTTATGTAGAGGAATCGGTAGAAATCTTAGACTGCAAGGACCAAATTTTGTGCTCCAAGATGATTCCTCTCGTGAAAGTTTTATGGAGGAATCATTCCTGCGAGGAAGCGACATGGGAAAGAGAGGATGAAATTCGGGAAAAGAATCCCCACCTATTTCGAGGTATGTAACTTATTCAAGTTTTTGGATTCGTTAAATTTCGGGACGAAATTTCTATAAGTGCGGGAGAGTTGCAAGGTTCCAGGTCTAAATATATAATAAATACGACGAAATCAATGTGATAATAATAAATACTAGACCTATTGAATGAATGAGTATGCATATGGAAGGAAAATCGGGTTGTGGACTGCTGAAGTGCTATCAGCAGATCGCGCCTGCTATGAGCTTGAGCATAGGCTCGAGCGCAAAAAGTAGTGGCCCAAGCAGCAGGCCACGCCTGCTGGGTGCTCAAGCTGACCTCGAGCGCAAAAAACCAGTAGCTCCCCCGCCCACTGAACGCCTGTGCCCGCTCAAGCGCGGGACGGCAACGAGGCCGCGCTCGCCGCTCGCTTGCCCGGGGATCGAGCTCCCCGACAGGTATAAAAATGCCACCTGCTTCGCATTTCTTTGATTTTTCTCATTTCCAGAAGGTTTTTGGAGAGGAGGAGAGAGGAAGAGTGGTGATTTTAGAGAGAGAAAAGAGGAGATCGAAGCGTAGAGTCCAAATCCATTTGGGAGCCAGTTATAAAAGTGACAGTACACGTCGAGGCAAGTGCTCTCATACTCACTAACTTTCCCCTTTTGATGTCTTTTTGGTTATCATCGGGTATTTTTGTCTTGATACCCACCTAAACTATGAAAAATGTGATACCCATGACTTGAGACCAAGGATTGTGTAATTTATTGTCAAATTTACTCACTGATCCGACCGGTGGAGTATCGCCAAACCCAAACCTACGGGAATTGGAGGTTTTCCGTTTTTGCACCTTATTTCGTTAAATTGACCCCAAAATGTAAATCCCCGCATCCCAAATGTTTATATATGTCAACCGCGCGATTGATCTCGCACGTCTCGATCTGTTCGCGGCGTCTGGGCCCTCTAAATGGGCGCTATTACTATTCACCTGAGACAAAAAGGGGAAATTGCATGTTTTTTCCTTCATAAAATGTTGAAATGACTTTAAAATATAAATTCTCGCATCCCAAAAGTATGTGTTGACCGGACGTCCGATTCCGCAAAATTTGACCCGTTCGCGGAGTCCGAGCCCTCTAAAAGTGGCCTGACACTGTTCACCCAAAATTGGAAGGTAAATGTGCATGCTTTAACTCTCTTCAATTGTGATGGAACTTATGTCTAAATGTTATGTCAAATTGTAAGCTCTAAAAATATGTAATTGTGCACTAGGAGCAAGGGGATACGTCCCAGAAGCTTCTGATGTGGTGTTTCACCAATGGAGGTAAGTAAAACTAAACTTTCATGCGAGTTGAATTTAATGGTTGAGAAATATAAGCTCCAAATGAAAGAAGGAAATCGAATAAGCAAATGGATGGGAATCCACAAAGTGTAATGTGATGGATTTGGTCTCCCGGATGGAGACACGTGATGGGATTGTGATTTCCTGGATGAGAATGTATATGGCAAATGGTGGATCCTCCTTCAAAGGATTAAGACTAATCTTGAAACTAGAACCATGGATCATAGGGGTAGTACCCTCTAACTTACCATGTACATCACGGTGGGAACCCAAGGAATATTCCGGCCGCTCCTGGGGGCGGGTGATGTTCAGGGTTCGCTTTAGGATGCTACTCTGAAAAAACGAGGATTGTCGTGGTCCTCGGGGGATATGGGACAATTGAGATAGCCGAGTGTTACAGGCCTAAAATATAGCCGATGGTCGAATGCTGTAGACCTAAAATGTAGCCGATGGTCGAGTGCTATAGACCTAAAATGTAGCCGATGGTCCAGTGCTGCAAACCTAAAATATAGCCGATGGTCGAGTATTACAGACCTAAAATGTAGCCGGCCTTAGAATGTGTTCGCAAAAATTGATGAAAGCAATGTGAATGAATGAACCTAACCAGAACAAACATGCGAACTAAATGGTTCCAGATGTTCCCTCTCATCGCATGCTTCTTTTTATTCAAGTTATATGATTCCCCTACTCAGTTACTGTCTTTCTTGTAAATTGCTGTAGTTAGTGATGTATGATTTCATTTGTTAGACTATACGCTCATTCCTACTATATGTCTTTCAGATGAGAACATATTGATACCCGACGAGACATAGTAGGCCATAGAAGTGCGATAGACAGCTGATATTGCACGTAGGGCTCGGGGCTGGGACTTAGCTGATTTTGTGTATGAAACAGAAATTTTGGTCCTATTTTTATAAACTGTATAAAACATGTATAGTGATGGTTAATGATGTTTAGCATGAATGAATGATGGATCAGTTCCCGCTGTATATTGTGGTTTTTATGCTTCCGCAAGTCCTTCTCATTGTGGTTATGATCGAGGTTTCTAGTTGGCATCCTTCCCCACCGGAATTATACTGGAGTTATGATGTTAGTGCCGCCTCGGTTGATGCGGCGATTAGATCCTGTGTAGTGTGTTGAGTATTAAGACTTGTAGTTTTATTGTGGATGGTTGTAGAAAGTTGTTCAGGGTTGATTTACAAGTGTTTGTGTTTTGGCAAACACTCGATTTACAAACGGAACTCTACCCAATTTTCTATAGAAATTAATAATTTTAATTAGGAATACCAGTTTATTATTATTCTTGACGGGGTTATTTAAGAAAAATAACCCGGTTGTCACAGAACGTAAACCAAATCACAAAATCAGAATTATAAGTCACAATATATATACATAAACATGAAATCTAGTGCAAAAGTCCTGAGATTCATGCATTGTTCATATCAAATTTTACGGAGCAAAAGTTTTAGGGCATAAATAACAAAATCGAAACATTTAAAAGTGATAGAAATGGAAAATAAGGTCTAAGGTATACTTACCTTAGCCTGATCTACCGTTATTTTTACCCAGATTGGATCAGAAGTGGCAAAAATCCCCCTTTTCTTCTCTTTTTTCTTCTCCTTCCTCTCTCCCCGTTCATGTTCTGTCGAGCCCCTTTTTTCTCTCTCTCTTATACCCCTTTTTAAAACAAAATGAAAGCAGGTCAGTGGCTAAAAGTCGGGCTCGTGCTAGAGTGCCTAGCGAGTGCACGTCGAGCGCACCTATGCTGGAATTGGCGCCTTCCACCTCACTCGCGCAAGCGGTGAGTGAGCCCCTTTTGGAGCAATCTGTCTTTTGTGGTTGCTATTGTGCTCGAGCCAGCAGCGAGCCTAATTCTGCTGCTTACTGAACTAAGGCAAATTTTTAACTTTTCTCAATTTTACTTATCCAAAACTTCATTATTCCAATTTGATTACCAAAATTACTATATTTTGAGAACTCAGACTGTGACGGAACGGATCCTAACACATATAGGACCTCTCGTCAAACACATATAGAACAGAATCCATAAAACTTATGCAGAAATTTTGACAGAGTTTCTTCTACAACTAGGCAGAAATAAAAAATATAACCTGAATATATATAACCTGTACAAGCACACATCTAATCAAATATCATAAGATTTCCTACAACACACACACAGGATCTCAGGTGCCATCCACGGCTTAAATTTTCACAACCCTACCCACTATTTTTGAATTCAGACGAGAGATACCATCCAGGACCTGTACATATTCAATAATCAGAATAGCAGAAGCAACTATATCCACAGCATAATCCTGCAAAAGTATAAAATACAGATCCAACAGAATACAGAATGTATAATACTTATCAAATACATAAATCCATCCTTTACTTAGACATTGACTTGCAAAACTATAAAATCTCCCAAGATCTTCAGGATGACTTCGAGGCTTCACCATGGCTCCAGAACCTTAATTGCTAATATCTTTCTAGGCTTGACCATCCAGTATCTTCTCTATAATCTTATCTGGAGGGAGAGAAAAATAAAATAGTGAGTCGAAACCCAACAAGGTACTAAAACGTGTAGAATATAATACTCTCATGCAGAACATAATGCAGTAAAATGGATACGGTTGCATATAAGACATAAATGTGATGAGACAGTGATTACGGAAATATTAGCAGAATATAGAGGCAGAAGATCATAGAAATGCCAAGAAAACAGAAACATATACATGTTTCATGAGAAAAGCACAATTCTGTATAAATTGGTCTCAATAATCATAATTTATGTTTTCGTATAAAACATAAACATACTAGAACAGAAACCATGATAATTGGAAGAACAGTGATGTCTATGGAAATAGGAATAAAATATAATTATATTTAAACATGCATCGAAAATCATGAACCAATATAATCATGCTTCAATAATCATAAATCGGTAAAACCTGTTTCAGAAATTAAGAAATAGTATAAATTCTATAAATTCTAGAAATCTCTTTTTCTATCAGTAAAGGATCCGATCTAATAGATCCTACTAGCAGAGGGGGCGAGTAATCGATGATAGATTGTATTCACTCCACACAATCTAAGGCCAGTAATAGGAACAGGATATCCTTCCTCATTGGATATGAACAGAAATGCCTTCCAAAGGCAACCCAGGAACAGTAGCTACCCTCTAGGTTAACGTCCGGAGGAAGGCGGACTATAGATAATTTTATGGACCGAGTTATCCTCGATTACCACCATAACGTTCTAAGGCATGTTGAAAAATCTAACCTGACTGTATACCAATCTTGGGTTCTAATTAAAAAGATTAGGAAACTTATAATCTATTGTTCTTTAGGAAATCAGTCAAAATCTCACAATTAATCCTTCAGTATGCTTTAGAAACTTATAGAGACTTAACAGTGCTGTTTTATGTAAATTTTTCAGTTACAAATCATAACATAGGCAGTATCTTTTTACAAAAAAACTTTTACACATCAGAAACTATTGATTTAAAGCACCAAACCTTCAATTTTCGTATCTAAGGTTTCGGTCAAATAGTCCGGATGATAAACAAACACCAAACATATATTTATACATGAAATCGGAGGTATATTCGTCAATATATACAAGTAAACATAAAATCTATCCGATTAATTAAGAGAAATATGCTTTATTTATAGTAAACATTAGAAAATACGGATTTCGAGCATAAATACAATTTCAGAGATATTAAAATACTGTATAAACAGTATATAATGTCTGAAGTACACTTGCCTGAGCCCGATCCATCGTTATTTTTACCCGGATTGGAGTGAAACTGTGACGGAACGGATATTTTTTTTTTCCTCAAAAACTTCCGTCAGAATAGAAACGTAATTAACGAGACTATCAAAATAATTCTCCCTATAACATACATACACAGGATCACATGTGCCATCCATGGCACAAATCTATAAAAACATTAACTACACTAACAATTCAATAACGAGATGCCGTCTAGGACCTGTACAGAAAATCCAGATTTTAGAGCGGAAGTAAACTAATAACCTGCAGAAGCATAGCTTTTTCTTTTTACAGTCATACATATCATATGCTTTTTGTACAAAAATTCACATATTCTAGAACATCCATAAACATAAAGCCAGTATACAAAAATCACAATTCCAGCTATGCCTTTACATCGGCAAGCTCTTCAAAAACAGCTCCAATGCGCTAAGGTTTCTAAAAGTCTTCAAACAACACCTTTCTGTCTACTCTTTCTCATCAGGCAGTAACTATACTGTCTCATCTGAAGGGAAAAAAAAATAAAATAGTGAGCCGAGGCCCAGCAAGGTACATGCATATGAGCAGTAAAACGGTGATGCACAACGGTCATGTAACTATGCATAAGCAGAACGGTTAATCAGAATATAATCTCGGAAATAGAGAAAACATACTTTGATAGTATTATACTTCAGATTTAGAAATCAGTAGTCGGTAAACAGAAATCAGTAACCGTTAATTAACAAATGGAAAATGGTAAGCAGTAATCGGTGCACAGTATTCGGTAAACTATAAACAGTCATCGATACTTCATAACTTAACATATCGATAATCGGTACTTCATATTCGGTAATCGGTACGGTGACATAACATATCGGTAAAGCTGTAAACGATACTTCATAACATATCGGTACAGACCCTGCCAGTATACCCTACTAGCTGAGGGGGCGAATAATCAAGGATAGATTGTATTCACTCCACACAATCTAAGGCCGATAACTGTCATATAGGTATCCCATCTCACGGGATCGGTATGGTATGCCACCCGGAGGTAGGCCGGTAATGGTAATTCCTCCTGACCGTAACGCCCCAAGGGCAGGGCGGACCACAAATAACTCCATGGACAGAGTTATCCTCGATTACCACCGTAAAGTCCAAAGGCATGCCGCAGAACCTATCTGGATTGTAGTCAGTCCATGGTCCTAAAATAACTGTAATGGAAACTATCTCTTTATAGAAAACCCCTTTTTTTGAAATCAAACTCTCACAATATACTTTCAGCTAACTTTAAGTATACATGGAAATTTTCTCGGTACAGGTCGGTACATATTTTTTGAAATAAATTATACTGAAAGTTTCATTTTGATGTCAATTAACCTTCATATAACAGAAGCTACGGTTAAAACTCATCAAAACCTCTTCATTTTCGTACATAGGGCTTCGCCAAAATCTTCAGACTCAAATCGATCTCTTACATGTACATATTTCATAAAATTAATGTCATAGATGCCATGCATATACATTAAATTATGCAATTTACTCAAACTACACCATATTTTTGAGCTAGGGTTTTATCACATACTTTTTAAGACAAATCGAATACTATTTTCATGTTTATTTACGAAATCGAAGCCAAAACTTGCAATAAACATGGATAAATACAAAATCTAACCTAGTAATCGAAGGAAACATGCTTCATGTACTTTAAACATGCATCAACATCATTTTCACAACATTTTCATTAACTTTAAAGCAATAGAAACGGTAAAAACGAAAAAAAACGTCCGAGGTACACTTGCCTTGGCCTGATCAACCGTTATTTTACCGGGTGTGGCTTGGAACTAGAGATTTTCCCCTTCTTCTCCTCTCTTCTTCTTCTTTTTCCCCTCCTTCGTGCGCGCTCTGTTTTTTCTCTCTCCCTTTTCCCTTTTCTCCTCTATTTATAACCAAAATGAAACCAGAATGCGGGTAAAAGTCGAGGCCGCGCTCGAGTACGCCTCGAGCACCCAGGAAGCGGGCCGTGTTCTTACTTTTTGCGCTTGAGCGCTCAGCGAGCGGGTGACATTCTGCTAAATACACTTGAGTAGCCAGTGGGCGAGCAGCGAGCGGGGTTGCTACTGGATTTTTCGCTTGCTGCAGCCGCTCGGGCGCACAGCAGGCACCTTTCGGCTACTTGCTGAACTCTGACATTTTCCCTACTTTTACTTTCATCAAACACTTGTTCATTACATGCTTAGCCTCTTAATGATATTAATCATCTTAATTACATATAGTTATCACGTTTTTGGTTTCGGGCCTTACACTCTCCCCCACTTAAAGAAATTTCGTCCTCGAAATTGAGTAAACTACATACCTCAAGGAAACAAGTGAGGATACTTGCTTCGGATCTCCTCTTCGCGCTCCCAAGTGGCCTCCTCCGGCGAATGATTTCTCCAAAGCACTTTCACTAGGGGAATGGACTTCGTCCGCAACCTTTGATCCTTTCGGTCTACAATTTCAAATGGCTCCTCAATGTAGGATAAGTCCTTGTCAATAAACAAAGATCCGTAGTCAATTACGTGCGTTGGATCATGGACATATTTCTGCAACATCGATACATGAAATACATCGTGTACGCCCGTAAGATTTGGTGGTAATGCCAACCTGTAGGCTACCTCCCTGATCCTTTCCAAAATCTCAAAAGGACCAATGAACCCGGGCTTCAGTTTCCCCTTTACTCCGTACTAGAACGTGCCCTTGGATGGCGAGACTTTTAGAAACACAAGATCTCCTATCTTAAAACTCAGTTCTATCCTCCGCTTGTCTGCATAACTCTTATGTCGGCTCTGAGCAACCTTCAGATTATCATGAAGCACCTTAATCTTCTCTGCTGTTTCTTTCACAATCTCCAGGCCCAAAATTCTTTTGTCTCCGGTCTCCTCCCAATGAATCAGGGACCTACACTTTCTCCTGTACAATGCTTCAAACGGTGCCATGCCGATACTAGCTTGGTAGCTATTATTATAAGCGAATTCAGCGAGTACCAGGTAAGTATCCCATGTTCCTTTCATCTCCAAAACAGAGGCCCTCAACATATCCCCAAGAATTTGAATAGTACGCTCAGATTAGCCATCGGTCTGGGGGTGATACGCAGTACTAAACTTCAACTCTGTCCCCAACTCCTTATACAAGCTCTCCTAAAACCTCCAGACAAAACGTGGATCTCTATTAGATACAATGGAGGCTGAAACTCCATGAAGCCTCACAATCTCATTTACGTACAACTGAGCCAATCTATCACGCGAATAGGTCATCCTGATCGCCAAAAAGTGGGCTGATTTCGTCAGCCGATCAACTATAACCCACACAGCGTCATGATTCCTAGGAGTCCTCGGCAAACCCGACATAAAGTCCATAGCAATGTCTTCCCATTTCCAACTCGGGATTGGCATTGGTTGTAACAGTCTAGAAGGCTTCTTTCGGTCAGCCTTCAGTTGCTGACACATTAGGCATTTCTCCATATGGGCCATGATATCTCTCTTCATGTTTCTCCACCAGAATGTCTTTTTCAGATCCTGATATATTTTATTCATTCCCAGGTGGATTGTATACCGAGGCCGGTGAGCCTCCTTTAAAATTTTCTCCTTCAACCCTTTATCATCCGGTACACATAATCGATCTCTAAATCTTAACACACCATCAGCCCGGATGTTAAAATCGGCTCGAGACTCTTTACTCAAATCACTAACAATATCCATGAGGAATGGATCATTCACCTGCTTCTCTTTAACTTCACTAACTACCTCTGGTTGAATATGAAAGTATGACAGGAGCATCCTGTCACCTTTGGCATAGCGTTGGATATCGCACTGCTTCAAATAATCTAATAAATAATCTAACATCTCCATTTGTTTAACCTGTAGGTGTGCCACATAATCCGATCGGCAACTTAATGTGTCTGCTACTATATTGGCTTTCCCCGGCTTGTACTGTATCTCGCAATCATAGTCCTTCAGGAAATCGAGCCATCTCCTATGCCTCATGTCGAGTTCCTTTTGTGAAAACAGGTACTTCAAACTCTTATGATCGGAATACACAAGAAACCTCTCGCCATATAGATAATGTCTCCAAATTTTCAATACAAATACCACAGCAGCAAGTTCAAGGTCATGAGTAGGGTAATTTTTCTCATGCACCTTCAAATGTCTAGACCCATATGCCACGACTTTACTGTATTGCATCAGCACACACCCTAGACCCGCCTTAGATGCGTCGCAATACACCTCAAAGTCTCCAGAATCCTCTGGAATAATCAGCACCGGAGCGGTGGTCAAACTATCCTTTAGCTCCTGGAAGCTCAGATCACACTCCTCTGTCCACACAAACTTAACCTTTTTTTTTCAGCAACTGAGTGAGAGGCATAGTAATCTGAGAGAAATTCTCTACAAAGCGCCTGTAATATCCTGCCATACCTAGAAAACTCCTAACCTCAGTCACCGAAGCTGGTCTACTCTAACGCGTAACAGCCTCTATTTTCTTGGGATCCACAGAAATGCCACCATCAGAAATCACATGTCCCAAAAACATCACCTTCTCGAGCCAGAACTCACACTTACTCAGCTTGGCATACAATTTCTCATCGCAGAGTACCTGAAGTACCTTCCTCAAATGAATTTCGTGCTCCTCATGATCCTTTGAATAAATCAAGATATTATCAATAAAAATCACCACAAATTTATCCAAGTACTTCCTAAAAATCCTATTCATCAAATCCATAAAAGCAGCTGGAGCATTTGTAAGGCCAAAAGGCATAACAAGAAACTCATAATGGCCATAACGTGTCTGAAAAGCTGTTTTAGCTACATCCTCCGGCTTGATCCTTAGTTGGTAATAATCGGACCTTAAATCAATCTTTGAAAACACTCGAGATCCTTGCAACTGATCAAATAAATCATCAATGTGCGGTAGAGGGCATTTATTTTTAATCGTGATCTTATTCAACTCACGATAGTCAACACACAACCGCAAAAACCCATCTTTCTTCCTTACGAACAACACCGGTGCACCCCAAGGAGATACACTCGGTCTGATAAAACCCTTATCTAATAGCTCCTGTAACTGCAACTTTAATTCCTTCAATTCAGCCGGAGCCATACGATAGAGGGATTTAGAAATTGGGCTAACATCAGAAACAATGACAATCTTGTAACGACCCAAAAATTTGAATAAGGAAATTTTAACCATCAGGTCCGGTCAACGCCCGTTGACCGGAAAACCAAATGTGAAGAAGTCCGGAATTTTCATTTGGGAAATTGCTGTCCGGATTTCCTTAATGCAGTCCGGATTCCCATGATAAAAGAAGTCCGAATTTTGCTGGGTAAATGAAGTCCGGATTTTCCTTGGTAAATGAACTCCGGATTCCGTAGGAATCTGAAGCGCGGTTTTTCTTGGAGGTTCGGATTTCCTTGAAAAGAAGGACTCCGGATTTCCGGAGTAAAAACGCGTGCGGATTTGCCGAAAGAAAACACTCCGGATTCCCGACGTGAAAACGCATCCGGATCACTCCGGATTTCCGAAGTAAAATGCGAGTCCGGACTTGTTGAAGAAGTCCGGTCACAGTTAAGGCAGAATTTTGGGGAAGGAGCAGCATTGAATGTCTGCAGTTCCCGATACGTGTTGGAAAGCAAATTCTCATGGGAAATGTAGGATGATTTATAGCAACGTTGGAAAATAGGAAAAATTATAAATGAGGGCCACCAAACTTAGGGCTATAAATAAGGGCCTTAGGGCCTCAGGAAAAAGGCACCACTAGAAACTCTCCTAAAAGTAGAAGGCAGAAAGCTAAGGAAAAAGTAGAAAAGAACTCAGGCAAGATACTCACCCCTATTTCTAAAACTCATGTTTATTTATGTTATTATGAAATTATATGATATTCTGTATGAGTATGATTTTACTGTTCGCTCTGAAATGCATGTTTAAAGGAAATTCTGTTATGCATGATTTTAGTTATATTCTGTTAATGTTCTGTTAAATTCAATCTTTAAAATTCAAGATAAATGAACTTCGGCGTCCTTACAGAAAACGAAAATGAACTCCGGCTTACTGTAGAAATAAAATGAACTCTGGCCCTTTGAATAGTATGCTCCGTCCATTTTGAATTATGCGCTCCATCCACTGTAAAAATGAATTCCGGCCTTTAATAAATTTTGTGCTCCGTCCACTGTGAAAAAAAAAGAACTCCGGCCTTTGCATCTTTCAAAGTACTCCGTTCCTTTGTTTTTAACTCCGGCTTATAAATTTCGTATTTAATGAACTTCGGACTTTAAGCACTCCGGAATAAGGAAAAGAAGTGTACTACGTCAATGAGGCACTCCGTCCCTTTAAGCACTCCGAATTTTCACTCCGGCATTTGAGCTCCGGATTTATGAAAGAAAGTCACTTCGGATTTAGAACTTCGGGTTTTAACAGAAATGCACTCTGAATTAAGAACTTCGGATTTTTATTAGAAAATGAACTTCGGATTTCAGAACCTCAAATTTTAAAAGAAATTGAACTCTGGAATTTGTGAGCTTCGGACTCTGGAAATAAAATGAGTTTCAGGTTTTGAGCTCCGGACTTTAGAAAGAAAAGCCACTCCGGCCCTTGAGCTCCGGATTCTTTAAAAGAAAATCCACTCCGTCCCTTGAGCTCCGGATTCTTTAAAAGAAAATCCACTCCGTTCCTTTGAGCTCCAGATTTCTTTAAAACAAAAGCACTCCGTCCGTTTAGAGCTCCGTCCAAGTCCTCCGTCTTTTAAAAAGAAAACGGTACTCCGTCCCTGATTAAAGAACTTCCGACTTTTGGAGCATAATGTAATTGTGCTCCGTCCTTCATAAATAAAGAACTCCGGTTTTGGATTAAAGAAAAGAACTCCGGTCTTCGATTAAAGAAAACGAACTCCGGCTAAAGTAAATGAACTCCGGTTTTGAAAGACAATGAACTCCGACTGCTTCTTCATAAAATGAACTCCGGCTTCTTATTCATGAACTTCGGCTTCTTTTGCATGAAAACGAACTCCGGCTTGATTAAAGGAAATTAACTCCGGCAATGAACTTCGGAAATTAAAAAGAGCTTTCCATTTCAGGACTTCGGTTTACATATTAAAAAGAGCTTCGGAAAATTTAACTTCGGATTTTG
>JAODPA010156810.1:0-14540 GCA_025585075.1 Nepenthes mirabilis
AAAATTATTGTGTTTTCAAGGTGCAAAAGACTATGAATAACGATTCATAAACACATTATACATCATGGGAGAAATATAATTTCAATTCTAAGTTCATCCTAGTTGGAAAACCTTAACATAGCAATGGGATATTTTTGTTAGGCAGCCCACTGATAAATGAACTGTGTTTGCTTATAAAAAAATTAGAGTATTTATGATTGTCGCATATAGAAAATATGGGCTTCCTTGTGGTTTGATAAACGTTAGGTTTTATATCACTGCTCAACCTGTATTTTTAGGCTATTTTTTTAAAGTCAATTTAACATTGAAATTTTCTTACCTAAATCCTTTTTATTAGATGTAATAATAATGAAATATATGTAATTTATTTTGTTTAAATTCATGATTGCCATATTATAATAGAGATAAAATATATTTTCTAAATATATAATTACCTTTTGATGGGTATACTAGGTATTGGATTATCCAAAAACCCAACGCACGGAAGCATAAGAGGCCTTGACAAAGACGGCCCAATGGAAAGCGTCTTTGAGTTCATGCAGCAAAAGATGCAATGGATGAACTAATGGACATAGCCAGAACCGTCAAGTATTGGAGGATCATAAAGGAGTACTAAATGAATTGTTTCAAGGGATAGTTACAACGAACGCAATAGTTGGAAGCCAAGCCGCCCAGCCATTGAATAAAGACTGCGGTTGTACAAGTAATGTCACTTACCATTGAAGAGGCACCACGCTCATACATTAATTTAGGAGACTACCAATCAAACGACACCTTTCACTATAAATGCAGCCCCTCCCTGGTAAAAAGGGAAGACGAACTAATTGAGGATGAAGGAGAGAAAGGAAATCGACTAAGACAGAAAACGATGACAAAAGTTAGCCACTCTACCATAAGAGTGCATATTTCGTAAGGCCCTCTACTAGCCAAGTGCACATTTTCTAAGAACACTTTACTAGCTGAGTGTATATTTTTTAAGACATTACGTCAGACGAGTGTATCATTTAAAGCCACTCCAAAAATCAATTGCACCAACACTCATCCCCACTTACCCTACATTCTCGCACTCATTTCCTTGCATCTTTCTCAATCAAGTAAAAAGATTTCTGATTTGAGTGTTGAAAAATATATTAGGAAGTGAGTTTCATATACATCTTATCTCGCATTTCTTTTTGTTGTGTTGTGTAGGATTTGAATTTTGAGTTACGAAGACTGAACCAATCTTTGTTTGAACCTCCAAATGACAGAGTGACTTTCTAATTCATATAATAATCTAGCTCCTTGAAACGCATTATTGACACCATTTGTGAGAACAATAGTTAAGCCACTCAATCGCGTGTTAAAGACATGACCAACACTAGGACCCAAACAAACATACCGGCTAAGGATTTCACTTTATGTGGCAACAACCCAATAGAGGGTAGTCATAGAAATACTTGTCTGACCACGAACATAATTATAGAGATGCTAGCGGCTCAGGTTGACACGATATCCAAAGTCCTCGAAACTATTAACAACAGATTGGAGGAACACCCACTAGCGGTTCCAACCTCCAACTCCCAAACTTCTGCATCCAGGAGGAGGAATCGAAAGAAAAAATAACCTACCGAAGAACTGATTTCATGCTTGATGGCCTCAAGGTTCAAGAGGCCACGAGTGACAGGGCCCAGACTAGGCTTGAAGGTCGACTCACTCTCAGAGCACAAGATGAAAGTTTAAAGTGGGAGAATCCATGCTTCAGTTCGAGAAGAAGCCTTATATAAAACCCAATCGAGAAGAGCTAATAGTCTTCTGATCTAGCATGTCTCTCTGAACCACTCAAAGTTGAGGATCTTTCTCAACGCTTAGAGGATTGCGTCCACCTCCCGAGTGGAGGAGAGAATCAGAAAAAAAAAAAATCGAGTAGCATTTGTTTTTAAAAAGTATAGACAAACACTCAGAGCGACTTAGGTAAGTCACCATTCATGAGGAAAATTCGAATGTAACAACTTCCTTGCAAGTTCAAAATGTCAACTTTGGTACCCTATGATGAAAGTTCATATCTCATAGACCATTTAAATCACTTCTACACCCTACTGAGATTCCAGGGCCCAGATGATTCAGCTTTTTGTTTCTACTTCCTATTGACCCTTAAACGAGATGCTCAAATTTGTTTTTATTGGTTGCAATCAAGTTCGATTTAAATATTCTAAGAGCTGGTAAATAACTTTCTCTCATAGTTTGCATCCAGTCGAAGTGAAGAAAAGTAGCCATAGTACCTTGTCCACATCTGATAATGGTCAAACAAGAGTCTGAAACATTTCTTTGCCTGGTTTAAAGTAGACGCTTGGAAGATATCAAAGCTAACTATTGAGCTAAAATGGAATTCCTTCATGGCGACTATGCAGATTGGTGAATTCATTAAGTACCTGGTTTAATAAGAATCCTAGACCTTTCTTGAGGTAGAGACCATCAAGCATATATATATCGCCACTGAGGAAGTCAACAAAGCAAAGAGATCAGAGTACACAAACCAATAACTGGGATCGACTAGTGGGAAGAATAGGATAGACACAATTCCACCACCTAAGATCTGAAGATGCAATTGTGACATCCCACGTTCTCTTTTACTTTTAATGAGACGTCATAATATATATAAGTCCAGAAAATATATAATCATAATATACAGGATCCATATGATGCCCTATCAAGTGGCTCCAATCTCGTATGACTCGATTACGATGTCGGATTCTTTAGAGATGTTATTAGGAACCAAAATTATTATCATAAAATTTTACGAAAGTATAACTAATAACCATAATAATAATAAGCGGAATCATAACCAAAGAGTAATACCAAAGTCACATTTATTTTATTATAAGATCAACTACAAGATTTCATACATCTATATAATTTCATCAAAATATAGAAATACATAAGCCTCAATCACTCTTATCTTTACTCCTACTTATCTGGTACTAATTCGTGTCTTCCATCTGAGGGGTTAAAAAATAACAAGTGAGTGAGCCAAATATTCAGTAAAGTACAACATAATAATGACCATACAATCTTTTTATTTAAAATATAATAACAATAATAATAAGAATCATCATGAAACAAGATAACTTAAAGCATGATCAAAAGTCTTATGCAATTTTTTTCGGATTTCTTGTCTTGCTCCTTTCTTAACCTTTCTTTCAAATCATGTTGAAAGTTTTCCTTTTCTTTTTTTTTTTTTTTAGGGACAAGGGCCAGTAAGTTGTACTGGCTAACGGAGCAGACAAATCAAAGAAATGATTGTGTCAGTCCTCACAATTTAAGACCTAACCTTATACAATACCATAGGGCGGGTTGATTGTAATAGTCTACACCATTTAAGGCCTAATCTCCTTTTACATCCCAAGATGGGTAGTACTATTTATCATCCCAGTAGACGGGACTAAAAAATCGTTTTTAATTTCTTTCTGTAATATCTTAAGGTATGCCAGGGAATATCACTCTCTAAAATAAATCATTGGTCTAATTTTTTAATTTCTTTTTCAAAATTTCTTATAAAAACTTTATACTTGTTATTAATGCTTCTTAGTTTTCTACGCTCCGTAGAGTTTCCATTTATTAAATTAATTATAATATAATCAGTATTTCACATCAATATATTTTTCAGCAATATGATGCAGCCTTAGCAAAAAACTGATTTTCTGATTAGATTTAAACATTGGAATTTAAACGTGGCATGTTGCATATGACTGATCACAACTGAGACAGGGATTCAGTGGTCAATTTACACGAGAGAAATTCAGCAACACATGCTGAATTTCAGCAATTTAGGGACATGTGCTTCAGCATTCAGCATCAGCAAACTTAAATTCAGCAGTACAACATGTGGCGAAAATTAGCTTCAACTTAAACCAAAAACAGCTTAATTTCCAGATTTGAGGAGCACAAAACAGCCTAGCGTAATTCAGCAATGTGCTGCAATCTGAATTAAAAGGGACAGTTGCAGCTTAAATAAAAAAAAAAAAAAAAAACAGCTTAATTCCCAAATTTTCAGCAAAGCATACAACAGATTTCCAACAAAATATAGTATAAAATTTCAGCAGATCGAAGATCAGCAACCCATTTTCTGCTTCAAAAATTAGCAGTTTTTAAACATTGGTAACTTAAAAATTTAGATTAGAGCAATATTATTACAGCAGGAACATACTTGGAAAATCAGTAATTATCATGCAGGAAAAACAGAATATTCAGTATCAGCCATGCTTCCGTTTGAATTAGCAGGGGCGGTTGCAGATTAAGGCACATAATTTCAGTTTAAATATGTTCCAGCAAGCAGGAGCAACATGTGATACAGCAATTATCAATATAGAATTATAATAAACCACAGCAAACAGAGGGAAAATTAGAATCAGCGAGTGGTGCAGCAACCGGTTAAAAATTTCAGCAAAGCCTCTAAACGGAATTTCAGCATCAGCCATTCAACAATACAGAAATACAGCACAACGTGTTTCAAAATCAAAGTTTAAATGAGATTTCAACAAAGCTGGAACAGCAATTCAGTGGATGATTCAAACGTGGGACAGCATCATCTTTCAACTCTAAAAATCAGCAAATCAGGGGACAACAACATAAAATTTCAGAAGCCATGCTTCAGTAAAATAGAGTTCAGCAACATGGTACTTCAATTATGACGCAGCAAGGCATACTGCATATTTCAGATTTGAAATGAAGCCGAATTCAGCAAGACACATGCTGAAACATGCAAGATACATGCTGAATGTGATACAATTAAAATTATAGCAAAGAAAATGAGTATTGGATCAAACAATACTCCAAGATCGCAGCCAATATTTGCAACAAGGAAACGAAGGGCCAAAGTGCACTTGACAAAATATTCAGCTAAACTCCTCTCCTTCCACTGGTTTCGGTTCTGTTCCTTCACTTCCTCTCGATTTCTCTCTGTTTATTCTTCTGGTTTCTCTCCTTTTCCCCCATGATTTTCTTTCGTTTTTTCTTCCTCTATTCCTCTCACGTCTCTTATAATTTTAGAAATTTAAGAGGCTGAGTCACCAGCCCTGCCAGCACCCCTAATTTCCCTTCCTGAATCCCAGCCGTGTGTCCCCTAATCCACTGCTGAGAAATCTCCTACTTTGGCTGGTTGTTAGTTCCACGTTTTGCCTAGTGGAAGGCTTTAATTGGTGGCTAATTGATGACACAAGCAACTTATGCTAGCTCAGGTGAGCAGCTTCTCTGCTGGAATTGGAGCTGCTGAAGCCGTGGAAGAGGGCTGCTGCGTGGGAGAGCTGCTGCTGCTGCTGCCATGGAGCTGTTTTAATCCTTGCTGATATATTCAGTTCAGCAGCCAGGTGTGTGTCCCTCCTCGTGCAATGTCTATATATATATATTCCATATTATTTTGTGTTGCTAAATTCTTATTTAAGTACTTGGAAAATTTAGCTACCGTGGACACTTTGTATTTGCTGAATTTAATCTGAATTTTAGTATCCTGCTGCTATCATGACCTTGCTGAATTCTTGCCGAATTCAGCTTGTATTTGAGGTTGCTCGGGTGATGTGGTAGGCTGCCGGGTTAAGTGTTGAACTTTACTTTGTAAATTTGATTTGTACTATATTTAATTAAGCGAGCTAAATTTGGTCACTAATTTGGTGGAAATTCGGTGGCCAGGCGATCCTTTTCCCATCCCAAGATCTCTTTAATTGGTAATCGGTTGGAATTTTTAGTGGTCGAGTTATCTTTTTATTAATTGTAATTGAATCGTTTGATATTCGGAGCCATCGGATAATTTTTCGAGTCACCGTCATATCCTGGGAGAACATCTGGCTTCCGGGTTAATAATATAATTCGCATGATGAATCTTAATCTTTTAAATCCCTAAACCAGTAGAAGTCTTCAAGTCTACGTATTTTAATTTCAGTAGTTCCCGGATGTTAGACCCTTCAATCTAAATTTCTCTACATTATTTGACCTTGATTAATTATAATTTGTTTGATCGACAGATCTTGGGCTTTGCAACAGGCCATTGTAAAGTACCTAACTTATAGATCTCTCGATTGAACGAATTATGGACGAACGTCTTGATGTAGATCTAGAACGAAAAGTACCTAAAGTAGCCCAAACCTATCAAGAACCAAAAACAAGGGGATCAGTCTAAGTGCTGTTTCTACCATCGATCTATGTGTCACAGCACCAAGGACTACGAAACTCTATAGAAAGAGATTAAGACCCTCATCCAAAAAGAGTAACTCAACAAATTCTTAAGAGACCTGGGGCAATCCTCTAAGAATGCAAATAACAATGAGTTGGGACAATAAGAGTAGCCATGTAATCGGGTCGCGGCTAGAGTAATCATTATGGTGTCTATCTGACCACCCAGAAATAACATTCCAGACCACCGAGAAAAGACTTCCAGCAATAAAAGGTAAATGTTAGGAATAAGAAATGAAATCATTAATTTTAATAACGATGATATGACTTATGTAATAACTATCCATTCCGATCCTTTGATTGTATCCATACTTATTTCAAATGGTACCCTTGATTACCAACTAAAATGGGTTTTTATTAATAATAAAATTTTAAAAAATTTATTTTATCTTGATACATATTTTATGCTCAGATTGAGAATAAAATAGGTTAAAGGACCCCTATACAGATTAGACAATAAGCCCGTACCAATCCAATGCACATCTAGTTGGAAGTCACACTAGGATCGCATCCCAAGACAACATCTTGAGTGCACACCTTTTCAGTGTTTGACCTTCCTTCGGACTTCAATGTCATACTAGAATGACCCTACCTGATTATATTCTGAGTAGTAACGTCGATCCCATAGTTGAAGTTGAAGTTCCTAACAGGACGTGGTGTCAAGGGGCCCTAGGAGATTAAGTTACCAGTTGAACATACTACTTGTCTCAAATCAACTAGGCAATCTTGAATCAACCGATCGAAGACTATGACCTCTGAGATGAACCAATTCTACAACAAGGTTAATCCAGAGAATCAATCAACTATATCTTACTAGATCTGAACAATCCCGAGAAATACATATAGATCGAAATCTTTCTAACAGGCCAACTACATGAAAAACTGATAGCTTCTCTTTGACAAAACTTGGTTTTGTTTGCATAGACACCCGTTGACATGCCAGGATACTGATCGAGGTCATGGTTCATATGTTTGGCCTTAATCCTAGGCACAAACGGGTTAGATAGAAGTAGAGGAACCACTCCATCGAGAAATTAACTGCCATGAGAGAGGAAGTCGGAAAGTTTCTTGATGCAGGCTTCACAAGGGAAGTCCAATACTAGACTGATTGTCAAACATAGTACTTGTCAAGAAAAGTAACAGAAAATGGTGGATATGTGTCGATTCACATATATAAATAAGGCATGTCTAAAAGATAGTTTTCGTTACTAAGTATTGATCAGCTGGTAGACTCAACATCTAAGTATGAGTTATTGAACTTTATGGATGTCTATTTAGGGTACAACCAAATTTGGATGAGTTCCAATAATGAAGAGCTCACCTCCTTTATGATCAATTAGGAGACAAAGTGCTATAAAGTCATACCTTTTGGTCAAAAGAATACGGAAGCCACATAGTAAATGTTGGTAAATAAAATGTTCAAGACACAAATCAGAAAGAATATGAAGGTATATGTAGATGACAGGCTTGTCATGACCTGAGTGACACTTTCAAAGTACTCTAAGCGCATCGGATAAAGTTAAAAACAGTAAAATGCATCTTCGGAGTAATTTCTGGAATGTTCCTTAGGTTTATTATGTCCTCGCGGAGAATCAAAACAAACACCCAAAAAATAAAAGCAGCCGTGGATATGAATCCACCTCGAATAGTAAGGAAAGTCCAGAAGTTAATCGGGAGACTTGCGACACTCTCTCGATTCCTAGCAAAATCAACAGTGAAATACTTTCCTTTCCTTAAGACATTAAGAGGGATTAAGGCAAATGGTTTTCAGTTGATTAAAAACTATCAGTCAGCCTTTTAAGAATTGAAAAAATACCTCGCTAACCCACTTCTCTTATGTTCTCCGAAAGAAGGCAAAGAATTGTACCTCTATCTGGCAACATCCGACCTGCCGTTAAGCTCAGTCCTTATCAAGTGAGAGTTCGAGGTACAATGACTAATCTACTGCATAACAAGATTTTGACAGACACCGAGGCCAAATACTCGCATGCTGAAAGGATCACTCTAGCGCCGGTTCACTCTGCCAAAATGTTACAACTATACTTTCAAGCCCATTAGATCATGATCTTAACTAACCAACTACTAAAGGGGGTCCTCCAAAAACTTGAGGTGTTCAGACATGTGATAAATGAACTATCAAATTGAGCGAGTTTAATATAAAATTTTGACCGTAGCGAACCATAAAAGATGAAGCCCTTGCGGATTTCATAATCAAAGCGATGACCCTAAATTTTTACAACATTGAAAAGCATGGAGACACCTAATAGTGCGAGGAAACACGAACATAGATCTTGCACATCGACGAGTTCTTATCCCAGTCAGGGAATGGAGCAAGCATGGCCTTGAGAACTCAAGACCAGTCAGAGATGAAAAACTCTATGAATATTAGATTTTCAGCCACCAACAATATTGTTGGGTATGTGACATTATTGGCCGAACTCAAAATAGTGAAGGAATGCTCAGCTGGGAGCCTGGTTATTTATAGTGACTCGGAGTTGATCATTAACTAAGTTATCAAGAACTTTGAGACATCTAGCCCATTACTCGCAAGATATCTTCTTAGAGTGAAGAGCCCGACCAAGTCATCTAATAAGGTTGAAATACGTCATATTCCGAGGGAAGACAACTGGAAAGCAGATCAGCTAGCAAAAGTGGCGATGATTAGAAACCCTAAGCAATATCTAGAGAGATGCGAGAAATCTTCACAACCCCGAGCATTGAAGTCACAGAAGAAAATATAATTTAGATCTTAGATGGCAATACCTGGATGACTCTGTATAGAAGATACATAAAAATAAGCCTTCCACCAAAAAACCTGAATGACACAAAGTGCATACAAAGTACAGCAGGCGGGTACACCCTCATGGGTGGGAGACTATGCCGACGATGGTACTCCATTCCTTACATGCAGTGTTTAATGCCTGAAGAAGCTAACTATACAATGAGCAAAGTATATCTTGTGATTTGCAGGTCACACTTAGGGGCAAGGACCTGTCTTTTAAAGTCATATGATAGGGCTTCTACTAGTCTACGATGAAACGAAACACCATTGAGTTTGTAAAGATATGTAAAATTTATCAAATCCATGGCAACGTCCCTAATCAGCCACACATAGAACTGTAAACACTAGGCTGTTTGCTCAGTGGGGGCTCGATTTATTAGGCCCACTACTCATTGCATCAAGACAAAAGAAGTTTGTCATAGTCAGCATTGACTATTTCATAAAATGGGTAGAGGTCACCTCATCAGCAAGAATAACCGAGCAGGACATTACAAAGTTCATTCTGTAAAGCATCATCTACAAATTTAGGATTTCTGATATTATAGTAACCAACAATTCAATTCAATTCAATTCAATGGCAAGAGATTCACTGAGTACTACATGAGTATGGGAATCACTCTAGTTGACATCTCTGTTACCTATCTATAAGCGAACAGACAAGTAAAAGTAACGAATCGAATTATACTACATGAGTTGAAAAAGAAGCTAGACGACATAGGGAACTCTTGGGTAGACGATCTACTCTCCATGTTGTGGTCCTACCAGATGACCTCTAGAGAGCTGACGCGATAAACGCCATATAGCATGTGTTACAGGATAGAAGTAGTCATTCCACTGGAGATCAAGCTACTTAACCTTAGAGTCGGAAATTTTAACCCATAAGGCAACTTCTAACAACTTAAAGAGCATCTTAGCTTGCTTGAGGAAATCCGAGACATGACAAGATTGCGAACAAAGACTTACTAGCAATGAATCGGTCAATACTACAACAAAAAGGTAAAAAGTCGTCAATTCGAAGTGAAAGATCTAATTTTGCGAAGTGTAGAGGCAACAGAAAAAAATTATCGATAAGATTAAATTGTTCCCTAACTGAGAGGGATCATTCCTAATCTCAACGATTATCCAAAATGGTGTGTATAAGTTATGCATTCAGAATTGAAAACCGGTCCTGAGAACATGGAACGTCATTCACCTTAGAAAATTGCTATTAATAAATCTTTATAGGATAAAGGTAAATTCCATACATGTCATATGGACTGCTTGTATGGTGTAATCATATTAAAATTAATAAAACTGCCATACATTTATTACAGTGCTCATGCATATGTTTGCATGTCGTTGCATAAATACAAGCGATCAAGATTGACTCTAAGTCGGGTGAAACTTTCACCTGTGAATCAACCTATTAAAAGCACGATTAAAATCTTGGTCAAGAAAATTGAGTTGCCTAAATAAGGTCGAATGTAAAACCTCGGTCATGATAACTAAGCGGCCCAAATAAGGTCGAATGCAGAGGCCCGGGAAACTTGCGGACTTAGGGTGCTTTTCGATATTCATGCAGCTACATCCTACCACAGAAATGAGCTCTTAAAGGAGAAGATGGATGACGGACTAGGACCCAGTGTATGCGTGCCACGACGTCCTACCATAGGAATGAGCACTATCAATTATGCGGATAATGGATTAGACTCTGATAAAGCCCGACAACTACAGCATCACACCTAGTCTGCCAAAAAGAGATTTTCTTAGCAAGAGTACTATGACGTCCTCTCACAGGAATTAGCATCATTAAATAGAAAGAATGTTACGACGTTCTCTCATAGGAAAAAGCACTATCCAACAAAAAGAGCGTCACAACATCCTCTTATCTGACAATCGACTGACTCAAGTCTGAACAAGCCCAACGACAGTGGCGGCCATGCTTAATCGGCAAACAAAGAATATGATGAGCAAAAGGATCAGCAAATGTAAAAAAAAAAAAAAAAATCAGGGACAATGGTCGAACCAATCTAGCTGATTTATTAATGAATAAATATTTACAGCATAGAGACAAAAGGCTCTCAAAAAGAGAGTTACAATGATGCAACCAAATGCCTTCACTTGAACAAAGTGACTATTCTAAGGTCAGGAACCCCCCGGAGACTGTGGCATTGAACTCCTACTTGGCTTTGAGAAATCTTTTAGATCACAATGGCGAGAAGCTCTGAAATTTCTCGGATCAAAGTAACCTAAAGGAAAGTTAGGAGTGACCAAGGACACGATCCATCTGCAACGAGATAATTCGTCTTGGATTCTATTATCTAGAGTAGCCCTAACTTCTTCTGGTCGAAGGCATATCCTCAGCTCTCCTTCGAGTCGAGCACACTTATTAAGAGAATCGACAAATCCCTGCTCGGCCTCCTAGAGCATGTCCTTGAATGAGGCAATCAGATCCAAAGCCAATGATTTTTCATCTAAGAGCTCTTGGGATCTCGCCACCCACTTGGACAACTCTCTGTTGAGAAAAGCGGCTCGATCTTGACTTTGCTTAGCTTCGACAATGGTAGCATCAACCCGAATCTCCATCTTTCTGAGATCAGTAGGGTTGGTGAACATTTGAGACAGATGAAAAATCCTAACATCTCGTTGGTACAGCCTGTCTGCGATCAAACAAATCAACTCCTACGACTACTAGAAAAATGCATTGGGAAATCAAAAACCTTATAGTGTTAGGGTGGAGGTAAGCCACCGGAATTTTGAGGGCTTCTAGAATCTCATAGAGTTCCCTTGCTAAAGAATTACGAAGTCCTTTCAAGTGGATTTCATAGATGGTGCGAAGCTAAGCCTAAGAGAACAAGCCCTCTCATTGGATGAAGGAACTTAGAATGGAATGCCGATAGGAATGTTGAACCTATCGTAAAAATCATACACATTCTCATTAGTGAGGATGTACAGAATCTCTGGAACACCCTTCAAAGTCGCTCAAGGAGCTATGGAAACAAAAGAAGAAAAGAGCAAACTAAAGCAACAAAATGCGAACTAAAAAAATTGTAGAAACAAAAAAAACGTTAAAATTTAAATAGCCAGTCACCTAGCCAGAAATAGCGTCATTTAAGGGAACTGAAGAGGTGCATTGGCATAATAGCTGTGACACGTGCCCACGGTAGGGAGTGTTGCGGCATGTCTATTTCACTATGACAGTAACAATAGCCTGACACAATGCTTCCCAATGCAGCTGGCATATAGTTGGTGGCTCTATCACCTAGAATAGTGCATTTGCAGCACTGCACAGGTTATGATGCCGCAATATGTCATTTTTTTAAAAGCGATAAACTAGTTGTAGGTGGCCCTGATGTCACTTTACTTAAAGATGATTTGATTAATTTACGGATATGTAATCCGAGTATTCAAAGTACATTATTACATGCCAGAGACCGAGTTATCAATGATTTGAGTTGTCAGATTATCAAAAAATAAATTGTGAAAATTAGCATTCAAGTGCTTTAGAAAATAAAGAATATTAAAGCCGTGAAGAGCAAAAGAGTAACATTCAGATAGTTCTGTTCAATGATTTTTTTTATTACGTATAAGTTTATAACAGCAAAAGTACAATTTGAAAGAGGAAAAAAAATTAAAAAAATAAAACGATGACCCGACAAAAGGAAAAAAAGCCCTCCATCCGGGAACTACAATAGTTCTCTCTAGGGACTTTAGCAAATCCCGGGGGTGGGGGAGGCAACTAAAAACTCATCCACCAAAACCTACTATTGTTGTCCATGTATGTCAATGGAGGTGCTGTCATGGCAAGCCTTGTCACAGCGACAGTGGCCTAGTTTTGGGATAAACATAAAAGACAAAAATCAAGATAGCCTCCCATATAAAATAAAATAATCAAGACAGTTTTCAAGCGTATCCTCGAATATTGACTTCAAAAGTTAGAGGAGAACTCCCACCAAGTCCGGCCTATGGGGGTAAAAGTTCCATACTAGCTCAAAGCAATCTTAGCACCAGACGAGACAAATGACGCTTTATGATATAAGGAAAATAGAGCTCTACCATTTATAACTCAAGGAGTGCTTAAAGAGCATTTAATTTGAGAAGATAATGTATCTCAGTATTGATGTCAGAGAATAAAATTCTACCAAACATGACATCGAATGGGTGAAATATTTGAGGAAGGAATGTGTGTAAAGAATTTGTAGCTGGTGTCCTATTAGTAACATGTCGAGAGTTGACATTCAAAATTTTCGGCATGGGGGTAAAGTGGTGGGTACGACAGGAATCGAGTCGACCCAAAACTCAAATCATGAAAGCATAAGAGGCCCTGACAAAGACTGCCTAATGGAAGACACCTCTGAGCTCATGCAACAAAAGGCACAACGGATAAACCATGAGTTATAGCCCAAGTCATCAAGCACTGAAGGATCATAAAGGAGCACTAAATGAATTACTTTAGGTGGCAACTATGGCGAACCCAACAACTAGAAGCCAGGTGGCCCAACTATTGAATGAATATGACAATTATACAAGTAAATAATATCCCTTATCACAAAAAGGTACTATACCTACACATTAATTTAAGGGACTACCAACCAAATGACGCTTCTCACTATAAATGCATCACTCCCTTGCAGAAAAACGGGGATGGACCGACTGAGACAAAGGAAAGAAAGAAATCGACTAAGTCAGAAAACAACAATAAAAGTTAGCTACTCCACCAACTGAGTGTAGATATCCTAAGACACTCTACCAACTGAGTACACATTTCTTAAGTCACTCCACTAGTTGAGTGCACATTTTCTAAGACACTATGCCAAACAGGTGTATAATTCAAAACCACTCCAATAGTCGAGTGTAACAACACCCATCCCCATTAACTTCACATTCTTGAACTCATTTTCTTACATTTTTCTCAATCGAGTGGAAAGATTTCTAACCTAAGTATTGGAGAATATACCGGGAAGCAAGTCCCATGTACCTCTTACATCTCATTTATTTTTATTGTGGGGTGCAGAATCCAAATTTTGAGCAACGAAAACCTAACCCGTCTATGTTCGGACCCCCAAGTAATAAGGTGGCTCACTCATTTGTATAGCAATTCTAGTCCTCGAGACACATGACCTTCTATAAGGGCAGCTTGTCAAGGTGTGTATCTTGACAACCTCGTTTGGGCTGTATATCTTGGATTGTTTGTGGTTGGTTATTCCTTCGTTATAACATTGTGTAGCAGGTTGCACTAATTTTGTCCGGATGGTCATTCGATAATATCTTATGCGGGTTAGTATTTTTATGATTGTTATATTAGATTATGTGAATATAAGCCCAAGTTTGGAATTTGTTGGTTGTTATATTGTTTTTATTTGGGATTTTAATTTTTATAAATTAAGATTATATTGGCCTATTTTGATTCGAATTTGTGATACAAACTTAACAAATTCTTGTATGAAAAGGTGAAAGTGGAGTGTATAGGCAGCCTTGATACTGATGTGTTCATTGCATAGAAGATTGGTGATTCCACTATCCACCTTAAGGCGCTTGATTTTTATTTTTCAGTACATAGAAAATAATGATAAATTTT
>JAODPA010156821.1:0-14539 GCA_025585075.1 Nepenthes mirabilis
ATAAGTACTCTAAAAATTATCAAAATTGTAAAATTTTAGAAATCTTCAAGATATGATAACATGAAAGCAAATCAAATAAAATAAACTAATATATCAAATCTCAAGAATGCCCTCATCAACTCTCTCGACGTGGAAGAAATTCATCCCTAACAAGTAAGAATCCTAATAATCTCGTCAACAATCTCTTTTTCGTGATATTCTCGAGTTACCTCTAATATTGTGAGTGTGCATTTGGTGGGGGAAAAGCGATAATGGCATTGATGGCGGTTGGCATTGATGAGTCATTGTGAGAGAGGACTATCGTGGCCAGCGGTTTGGTGGGCTGGTGGTGTCGGTTTGTGAAGGTAATAGGTTGTTTATGGAGCTATAAGCAAGTGGTGGGTATAGAATTGAGTTTGGAAAATCAAGATATCATCTTTGAAACCAAATTTGAAGCAGGGAAGAGAAGGGGAAAACAGAGAAACACTTCTCTCAATAATAATTAAATTCATCAATAGCTATTAAAGCAGAGGCACCATATTCTTAAATTAATCCTAAATTAATTAGAAAATTGACAATTTTCTACTTAATAATGTCCTAAAATAAAAAAAAATAAAAACTAAATATACCTTCCATATTTATCCCCCATAGTACCAAAATTATAAAATTTTAAAAATTTCTAAGATACGATAAAATATAAAAACAAATAAAATCAAATCACTAGACACAAATCTCTAAGATGTCGCTACTAGAGACCCATCACTTCGTTGTTATTTAAGGCCTTCTTAGCCAATCAATATCATTCTAACCGGAGAAGCCTTTGCTTAAAAAGCATTTTTTATCACGAAAGAAAGAGAAGCGCTCAACACATTGCTAGTTTGAAGTCAGAAATCCTCCCGGATCCGGGTTTCTAGACTCTCCTCGGAAAAGTACCTATGACTGTACAAGCTCTTTTTCAGGCTTTCATTCAAAAGGCAAACTCCAACGATATCTCCTTGGTTATCCATCATTTCATTGATTTTAACAATTTCACCTCAATAATGACTGTGCCTTATAATTTGAATACACAGCCTAGCTGAACAATTTGCTGCTGTCATCTACTTTGTAACCCACACAGCTTACAATTTTGCATCTGGTGCTCTCTCATCTGCTTCATCCCCTCTAGCCCATAGATGAAAATGTCAATATTATTATCGGTCTATATTGATTTTAGACATATCAGACAATATGTAGCAATATCAAATATATCATAAGGAAAAACATTTTTGAAAATCGCAAACTAACAGAACCATATCAACCGATATATTGCCCAAATATCGGGTTTATAGACCAATATTTTAAATGTTAGTTAATATATTATAATATCTTGCCAATATAGCAACATATTAACATATTTTCATGGTATCGGGGACCGGATACTAATACCTATTAGCTGATATTTTCATCAATACTTCAGCCTCATCTTGGAAGCCTCTCAATCATTAGACTCAAAAGTGGCAGCAGCGGGCAGAGGTGTCAGGGGTGGACAGGTGGTTTGGTGGCATATGCTTGGTGGGGGTAGAATGGCAGCAGAACAGGCGGGGGTGGTGGTTAGGCTGTGATAGGGATGGTAGAAAGAGTGAGCTAAGGTGCTGTTTAAGGTAAAAATCATGACGGCTCGATTCCATGGATGAAAATATAGGTGTAAGTCACGACATCGATTTCAAACACATCGAATAATATGTACCACTATTAGATATATCAAAAGCAAATACATTTCTGAGAAACGTAAATTAACAACTAAATATCGGATATATTAGTTAATATTTTGAATATTAGTTGATATATTGCGATATATTGTTAATACAATAACATATCGCAATTTTTTAGTAGTATCAACAATATTGATATCGAGGGGCCAAATATCAATATATATCGACCGATATATCAAATATCAGTCGTTATTTTCTTCCATGCTTGATTCTATTAAATCCTTCGGTAAAATGTTTCACTTTGAAGGGTGCAGAAATAGGGCATAGAGTTGTTAATTGAAAGGAGATCCAAATCTTATGCATGTGCCTAATGGTATGTTAATACACGAAGTTCTGCAAGTAAACAAAGAAATTGAAGTGGTAGTTACGTGAAATTGTAGGCAGTTAAGCGTAAAATAATAAAGTAATATGGCTCGGACATAAGAAATATTTGCTGATATTATAAATACTGATCAATATATATTGATATCAGCACCGCGCCTTCCCCATACTAATATTTTCTGATATTATAATAATATTGTGATATATTTTCGTATTGGTGATATATTATGAATTGTAATATATCAGCCAATATCCCTAATATTTAGGCTGATATTTAACATATCGGATGAAATCTCAATATATCGACAGATACGACCTTATCAGTTTATACATCTTAGAAATTCTTTTCAATATATTTAATATCAATATGTATTGTCTAATTTATCAAATATTGATACGACTGTGACTAATATTGATACTGATACTCAACAATATTTATACATTGGAAAACTACAAAAGCAAATAAGGAAACCTAGTTATACATTGGCTCCACGTTCCTCGTCACAAAAGACTCAAAATCTCCAAAATTATACTAATAAATTATCTATCCTATAAGAAAATCCTAAAATTAACAGGTTGTATCTAGAACTTGATGCAGGAAAGGGAAAGAAAATAAAAATAAATATAATCCTAGTTGGCCAATTCTTTATATTCTTCTGAGGAAGCTTGAAATCCTGCAAACATCAGAATCATGTTTATGCAACTTTTACACCTAATTCATACATTCCCCATGTAGTGTCCCACATCGGATGGGAAGGTGAACGAAGCGCGCTTTATAAGCCGTGGAGACCTTTACCTTATAGACACGTTTTGGGGGCCGTGGGTTTGCCAGGAACAAAACCGTGCGGGCTGGTTTGGCTTAGGACGCCGTGAAATTCCCTGGCCCAAAGCGGACAATATCTACAGGCGGGTTGCTCGGAGACGTTACAAATAGTATCAGAGCCAGGGCCCGATTCAGTGTGCCAGCGTGGACGCTGGGCTCCCTAAGGGGTGGATTGTAGTGTCCCACATCGGATGAGGAGGTAAACGAAGTGTGCTTTATAAGCCGTTGAGACCTTTTCCTTGTAGTCGCATTTTGGGGGTTGTGGGCCTGCCAGGAACAAAACCATGGAGGTTGGTTTGGTTTTGGACGCCGTGAAGTTCCCCGACCCAAAGCGGACAATATTTATAGGCGGGTTGCTCGGGGACGTTACACCCCAAACCACCATAAATTGCATTGCATAAACCACTTAGTACGTTTGGTTAAAGGGAATAAGGTGGGAATGAAATTTCTATTACCTGGGAATAAATATTCCTCCGTTTGGTTACAAATTTAATCAAGAATAAATATTCCTTAGGAATCGTTATTTCCATATATGTAGGAATAACAATTCCCAAATTTTATTATTGTTACGTCCTTGTGTTCCGGCCGTCGTACGAAGAAAGTCCGAGTTCACGTTTTGGTCCCTTTCAGTACGCTCGGACGGACGGAATCGTGCAACACACTGGTGATCTAGCGGTTTTACGTTAAGCTTAATGAGTACGACGTGACAGGAAGAAAAAAGGGGGGGAGGTACGACGCACAAGAATTTTACGTAGAAAACCCCTCCTTTAATGAAAGGGAAAAAACCACGGGATGCTGGATCTGAAACGGTTCCACTATACTTAGAATGGGTTTCAAATAATCGAAGTGGCAATGTAGATAGACACACAGAATTGCAAAGCGTGCGAATCTCATCCACTACTCTCTTATCTGGTTTTCTCCTTGCACCCCTTTTCTTTTTTCTTTCTCTCTCTTAGGCGTTGCTCGTAGTATACATGCAAAATATCGGCAGTTCAATCCCTTTCTCAGGTGTTTAGATGAGGTATTTATAGGGGGATCTGCCCTTGAAATGAGCCCACGTGGTGTTGGCGTGTGTAAGGAAATTAGCCACCAACTCCACCAATCCAGCCCACAGTGTCGGGGCAGTTGCGTGCATGCAGATCTGATATACGTTATTTCTGCGCATGCTCAGAAGATCATCATTCCCTGTGTAGATGACGTGTTATAGAGATTGCGTGTTCCTTGGCAAGAGTGAAATATATGAGCTAGCGCTCCCGGTCGTCCTAGGTTTCTCTCCTTGAACTAGCACTGTCGGAGAGTATGCATAGTTCTCGTCCTTGACAAAGGCTCTTGATCTTTATTAAGTCCGCGGACTCTTGGGGTTAGATGTTCTCAGGCTTTAACTGGGAGCTGGGCCAGCTAGGAGTCTTCGGGCTTTCAGAGTCGTGTCCTCTGTTCCATGTTCTTGGGTCTTTGTTGGAAATTATGTGGCCTTTTATGATATCCTCGAGCCTCCTAAGCTAAGTAAGTCTCTCAGACTAATTCAGCTAGTTTGGGCTTCTTTGGGAGCTAGCCCATGGCCTTGGGCCTCTAAGACCAGCTTAACCTCTCGGATAAAATCGGCCCCCTGGGCCTCTCAGGACGTGGATTGCTGTCCTCGGGCCTTTTGGGCTAATTTAGACTTTTGGCCAAATCAGCCTCTTGGACCTTTTGGGACGTGAGTCCAAATCCTCGAACCTCTAGGGTCAACTTTAGTCCTTGGGATTAAATCGATCTCGTGGGCCTCTTGGAACGTGGGCTCAACTTTTGCTCCCCTCTTTTGTGGGCCCTTGGCATCAGGACCGATCATTAGCCCTCCATGTCAAAGGGTATGAGAACCTCAACCGTTTGATATGTCTGGAAATCACTTTTCTACAGTGGTAGTCCGCTGGCAACTTCTCTGGATGGCAGGCGTCCTCTCACATATGTCCGAGGCCTTCTTATTAGTCCGAGATCCACCTGGCGCTGCCGTTTTGGGTTTTTGCAGAGTATTAAATGCGCCATAAATTGAGGTGACGCTGCTTTGGGAAGCCAAAGCCGACGACCTTTCCCTGTGTATGGGCGACTGACGCGTGGCGAGGGTTATGATGAGCGAGCCTTTTCACATTTTGAAGTTTCTTTAGGTAGTTTTTTTCTTTCCGTTTAAAGACGATTTCCACCTCCGTTTTGTGCATTCCTTATCGTTTCTTCCTCCTTCCCAAATCCCTTCGTTGTCGCTTCTCTTTTCCTACTCCCGCTGAGAGCCTTCTTCTGCTTTCATGGCTCCTGAGATTAGGAAAATCGCTTCCTATCTGTCCCTTAAAGATCTCGAGGCTATTCGTGTGAAGTACAGTATTCCGGATACAGTGGCAATGGTGGTTCCTGGGGCCGCTGAGAGAGCGTGCAGCCCATGCGACGGCTTTATCACCGTGTATGAAGTCCATCTCAAGGATGGGCTTCGCTTCCCAGTCCCTCTAGAGCTGTATCATATCATGGAGCTGGGCGTCCCGCTGACGAAACTACAGCCTAACGCCGTCAGGTATCTTGTTTCTCTCTGTGTGTTCGCACGTTGTCACAGTAAAGTGCTTGAGGTGTCGATGGTGAAAGGCATATTTCGCTTTCCTCATAACCTGGACTAGATCACCATGACTCCTCGCCCGGAGTTTGTAGTCATGAGCGGAGGAAACCCTGACTCCACCAAAAGGTGGAAGGATAAATTTTTCCTTTTAGGCGTCCGGGAGAATTGGTCCCTCTCCCTTACCTGGGGGAACGTGATGAGCAAGCACTGCTCGGACGCCACCAAGGAGGAGAGGGAGGTTGCCAAGGTGATCACAGACTTAGTGATGGCCAACCTTAGCAACTTCAACATGGGCAAGCGAAATACTTGATTGACGCCCTAGAACTTGGCAAAGGCCAAGTGGATGACTACGGTCGAGGACTGCAGCGTCGTTGCTCCTGCAAAGAAGAAGAAGAAGAAGAGACTGAGGAAGAAGGGGAGTTCCCTGACGATCAAAGAGCCGTTTGCGCGGCCACGGAAGAGTCATTGGACTGAAACTTCAAAGTGTCCGGTGTCTATTGTCGAGTACTCCTCGTCCGATGATAACGACGCCATGATCGCACCTCTTGTCAGAAGATCGAGGGGTTTGGTCGTCGAACCCATCGTGGAGTCCGAGGTTTCCGGACCTCCTCCTGCCGAGATCACTGGTGAGGTCTCGGATTTTATTGGTGGTCCATCCGAGGACCTTAGTGCTTTGGAGCCGCGAGGGGAGCTGAGGATAATCAGGGCGAGGAAGTGGCAATGATCTTGATGGTTCCAGTCTCGGAAGCTGCTGAGGTTGAGGAGCCCCGCGGAGTGGAGCCAACTGTCAATGCCCCTGCTGAGGATACTGTCGAGATCCTGAGTGGCGATGAAGTCGAGATTGTGACTCTAGAGCCTCCCGAAGTCGTGAGCTTCCAGTTCCTGACGCTCTTTCGCCCGAGACCATGGTTGAGGTCCATGTGGCGCCTACAGCTAAGCCGTTGGAGTCTGAGGTTGCAAGAGAGGGTGGTCAAAGCCACGACTCTCTCATCTCTAGGGTATTTCACTGTCTTTCCTGAGCCTTCCAGCTACCTTGTTTTCCGTCGTTTATGCCTTAATGGATTTGCCTTTTCTTGCAGTTCCAGGATCTGGCCGAGAACCTCAACCGGCTCATTGGCGACGTTGCCCAAGCTTGTTTGGAGATAGAGTCCCTGAGGGTCACCGAAGAGGGCAACCAACGCCTGGAAGTTGAGCTTGCTGAGGCTAACGCGAAGATTGCCTCTCTCGAGGACACCTTGAGGCTTCAGCAGATCCAATATGGACTTCTCCGGGACAGGAACCTCTAGCTAAGGAAGGGTTGAGGACATCAGTGAGGGCCGTGGATATAGCGCCGGTGCTGGAGAGCAAGTATTGGGACGACATCAATTTATGACGCCGACTGATGTAGTTGCTATATCCGCGGTTTCCTACGGCCGTGTTGGATCATCGGAATGCTAGCGCTACATGCCCAGAGGACATTTATGCCGTCGCAAGAAGGCCATTTCCCAGATCCTCACGTCCTGGGCCATCGGGCGATCCTCAACCTTCTGAGCAGCCGGGGTGTTCAGGCCATGTAGAGGCTTCTCGACCACACGAAGATGGGCAGCATGGGACCACCCCTCAGCCAGGTCCCTCCGAGAGTTAGCTGCTGTAGAGCTCTTCTTATTTCTCTCCTTTCTTTTTTTTATAGTACTGTTCATATGCTATGTACATGAATAAAATCAACACTTATTTAAAGCTGAAGTGTTTGATTCCCCCACCCAAATTTCTGGAGTGTTTGGTCCTGGCGGGTCATGCCGCTAAACAAGTTAGCCTTGCGCCCGATTAATACTTGTGTTTTTTGACATACGACCTCTTGGGCGACTCAGACGGAACTAAGTTTTTACATACGACCTCCTGGGCCGCTCGGACGGAACTGAGTTTTCAAATACGATCTCTTAGGCCGCTCGGACGAAGCCGAGTTTTCAAATACGACCTCTTAGGCTGTTCAGACGGAACCGAGTTTTTACATACGACCTCCTGGGCTACTCGGATGGAACCGAGTTTTCAAATACAACCTCTTGGGCCGCTTGGACGGAACCAAGTTTTTACATATGACCTCCTGAGCCGCTCGAACAAAGCCGAGTTTTCAAACACGACCTCTCTTTCTCCCCTTCTCTCTATCTCTCTCTCCTTTTTTAACGGGCAAGAGGGTCGTTTCACTTTGGCTTAGAGACAGTCTAGGTTTGGCAGGTTACCGAGACAGTAGGCAACATTTATTATTGGTAATATCTCCTGAGGTGCCCGGCGTTCCATGTTCGGGGTACCAGCCTGCCCTCTTGGGTGCGCAACTTGTAGGCCCCCCGCGAAGGATGGCAGAGACCAGGAACAACCCCTCCCAATTCGGGGAGAGTTTATTTCTGCCAGTACTTTTCTCCGTGGCCTCCACGCTTCTCAGTACCAGGTCCCCTACCTCGAACTGCCACGCCTTTGCCTTCTTATTGTAATAGCAGGCAACCCGCAGCTTGTATGCCGCTACCCTCAGCCTTGCTTGATCGCGGACTTCCTCGAGCATGTCGAGGTTTTCCTGGAGCCTCTAGCTGTTGTCTGTCGCATGGAAGCACCCTACCTGCGGACTTGAGAGGCCGACCTCTATTGGAATGACCGCTTCAACTCCATAGCAGAAGCTAAAGAGGGTCTCCCTCGTGGGTTCCCTAAGTGTCGTCCTGTATGACCAGAGAACGGACGGCAACTCGTGTACTCACGAGCCCCTAGAATACTTCAATTTGGTCTTGAGTCCATACAAGATTGTGCGGTTCGTGACCTCCACCTGCCCGTTGGCCTAGGGGTACCCTACTTACGTGTGGACCAAGTTGATCTTCAGGCTGACGCAGTACTTAGTGAACCGTTTCCCAGTGAACTACGTCCTGTTGTCGGTCACGATACACTCCGGGATTCCAAATTTGCACACGATGTTCTGTCGGAGGAACTCAATGGCATTTTGTTCTGTTATCCTGGCAAGTGGTACTGCCTCCACCCATTTGGTGAAGTAATCTATTTCTATAATTAGAAACTTCCTCTGTCCGGCCGCTACCGGGAGTAGTCCGAGAATGTCGAGCCCCCATTAGGCAAACGACCATGGCAATTGCAGTGCCCAGAGATCTGTGTGGAGGCGATGACTCATGTTACTATGGAGTTGGCAGTTTTCGCATTTGCGCACAAAGTTCATGGCATCGTACTTCATCGTCGGTCAGTGGTATCCCTGCCTCATGAGCTTAAAGGTCAGGTTCTTTCCCCCGATATGAGACCCGCATATTCCGAAGTGCACCTCCTGGAGGGCATACTCGGCCTCCTCGGGGGTGAGGCACATTAAGGGGTCGAGAATCCCCGCCGGTACAATTGGCCATCCACAACCGCATACCATCCTACTGTCTTCTTTACCCTTTTGGCCTCGTTTGGGTCCACAGGCAACGTGCCGTCAGATAGGTACCTCAAGTAGGGAGTCATCCAAGTGCTGCTGTTCAAAACTTGCATCACTTCTGGCTCGGGGTCCTTAACACTGGATCTGTTTAGAACTTCTCGCATCCCCCGAGCATACTGTTCTAGATCTCCCGAAGCCGTTGCCCTTGCCAGCGTGTCGGCTTTGGTGTTTTCTTCCCTCAGAATGTAGATAAACTCGACTCCCTTGAAGTCCGAGGTCGCGCTTCTGACTTTGGAGAGATATTTAAAGAGCTGCGAGCTGTTGACTTCGAAGTTCCCGCGGACTTAGTTAACGACCAACTCGAAGTCGCTATAAATGATTAGGTTTTTGGCCGAGCGCTCCTTAGCTAATCGAAGCCCAGCCAGCAAGGCTTTATATTCCGCGATGTTATTGGTGGCCGAGAACCCCAAGGTTATTGAATATTTTATTTCCAACCCCTCGGGCTTGCGTAGTACAACACCAGCTCCGCAACCGTCCTTCATCGAGGAGCTATCCACGTGCAGGATTCATGTTGGTGCCTTGCTTAACTCGTTCGCGCCAGGCTAGCTTCCATCGCCATTGGTTAGCATCGTTGTCTCAACAACGAAGTATGCGAGAGCCTGACCTTTCAAGGTTGGCCTCGGGCGGAATTCGATATCAAATTCTCCTAATTCAATGGCCTATTTGACCAGCCATCCGGATATCTCGAGCTTCTACAAGATGGCCCTCAATGGCTGGTCGGTCAAGACCACTACCTTGTACGCCTGAAAATATGGTCTAAGCTTTCGCGCAGAACAAACTAATGCCAAAGCGATCTTCTCCGTAAGCAGATACCTAGTCTCCGCGTCCGCCAAGGTCTTGCTCACATAGTACACGAGCTGCTGTCTCCTGTGTTGTTCCCGTATCAGAGCCGAGCTCAAGGCTGTGTCGGACACGGAGAGATACAGATATAGCTCCTCGCCCAGTTGGGGAGAAGCTAAAAGAGGTGGGCTCGACAGGTAGTTTTTGAGCCCTTGGAATGCATCATCGCAATCGTCACTCCACCGAAAGCCTCGGGTCTTCGTTCCTCTTAGGGCCTTGAAGAACAGCATGTGCTTTTTGGCTGATTTGGCCAGGAAGTGGGAGAGGGCCGCCACTCACCCGGTACGCTTCTGACCTCCATTACCGTCCGGGGAGATCGCATGTCGAGAATATCCTTTATCTTCTCTGGGTTAGCCTCGATCCCCCAATGCGATACGATGTAACCCAGGAACTTCCCCGACGCTACGCCAAATGTACACTTGCTTGGGTTGAGCTTCATCCCGTGGACTTTGAGTACGTAGAAGGCCTCGGCCAAGTCCTTTATGTGGTTACCGCTCGCCCTGCTTTTGACAAGCATATCATCAACGCAGACCTCCACGTTCCAACCTATCTGGTCTTGGAACATTTTGTTTACGAGTCGCTGGTAAGTCGAGCCGCATTCTTGAGACCAAAGGGCATTACTTTGTAACAGTACGTCCTTTGGTTCGTTATAAACGACGTGTGCTTCTCATCCTCGGGACTCATCTTAATCTGATTGTAGTCTGAATATGCATCTATAAAGCTTAAGAGCTCGTGGCTGGACATCGAATCTACAAGCTGGTCAATTCTGGACAGTGAGAAGCTGTCCTTGGGGCACGCTTTATTGAGGTCAGTGAAGTCTACGCACATTCTCTATTTCTCGCTATTCTTTTTCACCATGACCACATTGGCCAACCAGTCCGGGTATTGCACTTCTCGGACGAACCCGACATCTAGAAGCTTCTTGACCTCCTCGCGCATGGCCACCAGCTTTTCCGTGGAGTAATTCCTGCGTTTTTGCCTGATGGGCTATGACAGGGATCAATGTCTAGCTTGTGGACCACGATCTCGGCGGAGATTCCTGGCATGTCACTCGGCAACCAGGCGAACACGTCCGAGTTCTCTCGCAGGAAGCTGATGAGTTGGTCTCAGACAGACTCCGACAGTGAGCTTCCTATATGAACATACTTCTCTGGATCCCCGAGATCTAACAAGACTTGAACGGTTGGCTCCCCAGGCTGTGCCTGTTGCAGCGTGGCCTCGTCCCTCAGGTCAAGATCTTCCATTGGTTGTGAAAGGGTCATCTGCATGGTCTGTGATAAGTAGCACATCCGTCCGGTGGACTGGTCCCTGAGGACTTCCCCCATACCATACGAGGTTGGAAACTTTATTTTTAAGTGTGGGATGGAAGTTACAGCACCGAAGGTGGCCAAGCAAGGGTGTCCGAGTATTGCATTGTAAACCGACGGAAGGCCCACGACTAGAAAGGTGAGGACCTTGGACGCCGTCCTCGGATACGTCCCCAGGGTTACCTCCAACTGGACGATACCCTGAACAGGTATTGGTTCATTGTCCAACCTATAGAGTGGCCCTTCTGGTGTTCTCATTTGACTTTTCTTGAGTCCCAACTTGAAATAGGCATCCAGGTAGAGCAAGTTCCTAGAGCTTTCATTATCAATAAAAACTCGTTTCATTCGGTAGTCATTTACTCCGTCTGAAACGAGCGCGGTTACAACCAAAGGATTGGAGTAGGGGGAAGTTACATGGGCCATGTCCTTATTACTAAAACAAATAACTTCGTCCCCGGGTCCAGTCCTTGGCTTCTTAGCAGCGGTGAGCTCCTGCCCGTTTCCTCTGGCCGGCTGGGTTGATATCATGTTCACGACCCCCACAGCCACTCTGTTTCTGGGGTGGTCAGCTTTGATGTCGCCCGCCGTTCTGAAAGCTTATCCGGGTCTTTGTAGGAAACGGTTGAGGTAACCCCTCCTGATTAGCTCCTCTATTTCCTTCTGTAGAGTTCTGCAATCCTCCATGCTGTGGCCCCCGAAGCGGTGATAGTTGCAGTACTTTGTCTGGTCGCCATCTCTCGGGTTCTTCAGCAGCTTGGGCCACTTCAGGAATTTTTCCTCCTGGATCTGCATCAACATGTTAGTGCGGGTGTCATTCAACGGTGTGAAGTGCGAAAGCCTCGGCTCTCTTCGGATGTTCTGCTTAGACCTGTGTTGCTTCTTTGTCGTCTGGGGACTCTGATAGTCCCCGGCCTTCCTCTTTTCCTCCACCGCCCTCGGATGGGGGTTCTCATCCTTTTTTGGTCGTTTAGCGTCGTTGGCCTCTTCAACTGCAATATATGCTCTGGTCACAGCCTCAGCTTTCGCAAAAATCCGGGGACCATTATGGATGAGGTGCTTGAAAAAGGGACCTTCCTCCAGGGTAGACAGGAAAGCGTTTAATTTTACCCCGTCGGTCAATTTGGGGATTTGCCTGGCCTCGGCTACAAATCGGGCCAGGAATCTCCTTAAGCTCTCCCTAGCACCTTGCTTCACCCGGGTAAGATACCAGGCTGCTTTTCCACCCTCCGGCTGGAGGTAAACTGCGAGAGAAAAGTTGTCGCCAAATCACTGAAAGTGCGAGTAGAGTCTGCCGGCATCCTATAGAACCATATTCTCACGTCCCCCTTTAATGTTAGGGGGAAGTATTGACACATGGTCATTTCGTCCAAACCCTGGAGACTTAAGTGTTCCCGGAAATGGTTCAGATGGTCCATCGGGTCAGCACTCCCGTCATAGACCTCCAGGTTTGGCATCTTGAACTTCGGAGGGAGCATCTTTGTCATTATTTCTGCTGTGAACGAGGATTGGAGCACATTAGTCCCTCCCTCGCTGCTTTCACCGAAGACACGGTTCCAACCTCTTTCCAATCTTTCCTCCACTCGGGGTGGGGCGGTTACCTTCTTTTTGTTGAGGTAATATCTCAACTTGTAGGGTTCACGGTCCGCACGCCGTTCGGGGGCTGCCCTGGCCCCTAGGGGGGACCATCCCGTTGAACTACCTCCCGAGGGCTATGCTCGTGGCGGCTTCGAAGGGTTCCGGAGTTGCGCCTCTCCGGGTTCTCCTCTCGAATCCGAGGACTCAAGCAACCTTCTAGTCCACGAGGGGCCTTGCTGCTAGAAGCAACCTCGGTCCTCGGGTTTTTGTGTTAGCCGGCCCGCCTGCCCCAGCGATCTCTCCCCCTGCCCCCGTTTCGGGACGTCCCTGCCTGGGAGACTCTAGAAGGGGCTTCTTTTGCCCGCTCATCCATCTTGAAACAGAGTGTTATGAAGGCCTTGGACATACCTTCTATCTTGGCTGCCAAGGGTCTGACGACTTGGTCAGGGTGGTTTTCTACCCCCATACAGGGGTCGGGGCCGCCGTGGCATGAGGCGCCTCTCTAACCGGCACACTCGCTTGTGCCTTGGTGTTCACCATACTGGACTTCGGAGTTAAGGTTGTCGGAGTGTTTCTGAACATCGCATGAAGGTGTGAAAAGCAGACTTTCAGCTGCTTTCCACAGACGACGCCAATATTGTGTCCTCGTGTTCCGGCCACTGTACGAAGAAAGTCCGAGTTCGCGTTTTGGTCCCTTTCAGTACGCTCGGACGGATGGAATTGTGCAACACACTGGTGATCTAGTAGTTTTGCGTTAAGCTTAATGAGTACGACGTGATAGAAAGAAAAAAGGAGGTTAGGTACGACGCACGAGAATTTTACGTAGAAAACCCCTCCTTTAATGAAAGGAAAAAAACCACAGGACGCTGGGTCCAAAACGGTTCCACTACACTTAGAATGGGTTACAAATAATCGAAGTGGCAATGTAGATAGACATACAGAATTGCAAAGCGTGGGAATCTCATCCACTACTCTCTTATCTGGTTTTCTCCTTGCACCCCTTTTCTTTTTTCTCTCTCTCTTAGGCGCTGCTCGCAGTATACATGCAAAATACCAGCAGTTCAATCCCTTTCTCAGGTGTTTAGATGAGGTATTTATAGGGGGGATCTGCCCTTGAAATGAGCCCACGTGGTGTTGGCGTGTGCAAGGAAAATAGCCACCAACTCCACCAATCCAGCCCACAATGTCGAGGCAGTTGCATGCATGTAGATCTGATATACGTCATTTCTGTGCGTGCTCAAAAGATCATCATTCCCTATGTAGATGACGTGTTATAGAGATTGCGTGTTCCTTGGCAATAGTGAAATATATGAGCTGGCGCTCTCGGTCGTCCTGGGTTTCTCTCCTTGAACTAGCACTGTCGGAGAGTAGGCATAGTTCTCGTCCTTGACAAAGTCTCTTGGCCTTCATCAAGTCCGCAGACTCTTGGGGTTAGATGTTCTCAGGCTTCAACTGGGAGCTTAGCCAGTGAGGAGCCTTTGGGCTTTCAGAGTCGTGTCCTCTGTTCCATGTTCTCGGGTCTTTGTTGGAAATTATGTGGCCTTTCATAATATCCTCGAGCCTCCTAAGCTAAGTCTCTCGGACTAATTCAACTAGTTTGGGCTTCTTTGGGCGCTGGTCGATGGCCTCGGGCCTCTAAAACCAGCTTTAGCTTAACCTCTCAGATCAAATCAGCCCCCTGGGCCTCTCGAGACGTGGACTGCTTTCCTCGGGCCTCTTGGGCTAATTTAGACTCTTGGCCAAATCAGCCTCTTGGACCTTTTAGGACGTGAGTCCAAATCCTCGAACCTCTAGGGTCAACTTTAGTCATTGAGGTTAAATCGATCTCGTGGGCCTCTTGGAACGTGGGCTCAACTTTTGGGCCGCTCTTTTGTGGGTCCTTGACATCAGAACCCATCAATTATTATTATTATTATCAGGTATTATTAT
>JAODPA010156832.1:0-14538 GCA_025585075.1 Nepenthes mirabilis
TGAAGATGTCATTGCTGCCAGATTTAACAATTTATTTTTAAATCTGGCAGCAATGACATCTTCAGTCCCGCTCGCAATGGCTCGCTAAGATCTAGTTTTTCTGGAAAGCGATTGAGAGGACAGCTGTAAATTCCACGGGCAACTAGCCGTTAGATATTTTCTTTGGCAGATCGCGCATGCAACTAGCCGTTAGATGGTTTTTTGGCTAATAAAAGCTAGCCCGCCGTTTGACCGACCCCGCTTGCCCCCCTCCTTCCCCCGCCTCGGATGGCGCCATGGCCGCTCAACGGCGTGCTAAGATCCAGGCGTTCCATGGCCGCTCACAATGGCGTGCTAACATCTAGATGTTCTGAAAACATCTAGATGCAACTTCAACTTCCTTCGGCATTTAGGTCTGGTAGTGATTTCTCAAGTTCCAAGCAAAACCCCTAGTTTGAATCTCTCGGAGGATTTCGGACAGCCGGTTTCGGGAGTTCATTAGGGAGAACGAAGAGGGGCTAACAGTTGTCAATGTGGGAATTGCCGATCAGAGAGAGAAATCACTGTTAGGGATACCGAAGAGGGGCTCAAAGTTGCCACGGTGGGAATTACCGCAGATCAGAAAGAGTAAATACGTTGAGGTATTCCGATGCTGTTTGTCCCGATTTTGGAGGTACACGACTGGATCGCTCTGTCTGATTCCCCTTTATTTCCGAACTTGTTTCTAAACGCAAGTTTTCATCTGACTGGAACTGTAGATTGATTGACATTCTATTGTGGAAAGAAACTGGTCCATGTTTTTTAGGGGTTTTAAGCACTAGAATTTGAAATGAGTTTGTGATTTCTTGTTGCATTAGGGTTTTGGTTGTTTCTGTTGTGAAAGAAGTGGAGAAGATTTAACATCATTACGATTTTCATGTTTTATCTCGAGTACTCGGCGTAGGTTGTGCCCTTGGTTATGTCACGCTTTTTTCCTCTTTTTTTTTTTCGCGTGTCTGGTTGTTTTTCAGTTCTGAAAGAACTGAAGAGGAGATTCAATGTCTTTTCTTGAGTACGTCAGCGTAGGCCCTGCCATTGTTTAAGTGATGCTTCTTTCCATTATTTTTCCTCTGTAGGTACTAGTTACCTTTTTTGTTTTTTGGTAGCCTTATATTATCAACTCCCTGACATAGATCTCAACATCAAACCTCAAAATTTGCCTCACAAATCCGGGCCAACTGTCGCCAGCACAACTCTTAACTGCTGCTGTTCAACAGACACTGGTGTTTGTAAGGAGGATAGAAAGGTATTTCGTCATTGCCATGAAGTAGCCTAATTGGTGTTCATATATCTTAATGCTGATCTCAATTCATGTGTTAGATTCCTGTGAAGGTCCCGACAACCCTATTTTTAGTGGCGTAAATGGTAGGAGTTTCAATAGTGTATTTGAGAGATGGCACTACCTAACATATCTATTGACAGGTAATTGACAGGTTGGTTCCCCGTTCCACCCTTTTATGATTTGTTGTGCATTGTACTCAATTCTGTTGGTTTAATTATTAAAAAGGTCTAAGGAACCTAAATTTGAAATTGACCTAATTAACCTTTGTTACTTTTAGATAATTTGAAGAAATTAAGCAGGGCATGAGGATGACATGATGGCTAAAATAACCACGGTAAAAGTCGGAGTATTAATAGAATCTAGTCTTTAGTTATCATGAATTTTAATGCTATGTTTGATCATTCCACCATGTGTATACTATGTTGAACATTGTCCACAAAAATCGTCTTCCATTCTTGTTGCAGTTTTTGTATGTGTCTAATGCATTGCCCAGGTGTATCTCGGCCACCAAAATTCCAGGTAGTTACACCTTACTTGGATAATTATGACAATTTCCTATGCCACTGATGATAAAATTATTCTCAATCATTTGAAAATTTTATTTGGAGACTATTGCGAGGGCCATCAAGAAGATGGAAGCTTGTCTTCAAGCATTTCAACGAAATTTGTTTGCTAGGTATAAAAAAGCTTGACTTCTTCCCACTCTCCCCTTCAAAAGGGGTGGTCCTGTATTCCTAGATTTTGAAAAATTAAGTATTGCATATGCATGTTTGACAAATTACTAATATTAATCGAGTCTATAATTCTTTTGATCTCCAACAATCTCACAATCTACCAATATCTTATGTACAATTACAACGTAATTCTAATTCTTAATTTAACTTTAATAGAATTTTAATACCAACTTGAATACTTTTTGAGTATACTAGAAGTTCAAATCGTATCATCATTTTGATGTAACATTTATTTCGAGCTAATTGATAAATATTCGACCTTAATCACCAATATCAATCTTCAAATCCAAGTTGTAATATAACCCATGTATGCACTCAACTTTCCTATATGAGTTGGCCTCTTTGAACCTCACTGAGAGTACCCCTATCTAAGTTGAAAAGCTTCTATTGACATAAAACTGTCAGAACTTGAGAAAATTTTGAAGTTTCCAGGGAGAGAAAATTCTTCTTGTGATTATAAAATTCAAAATATGGTACATTGGTTTCTGATATTGATCACATTAAATGTTTGCAGGTATAAATTGCCTACTCTTTTTGAGTTGGGAGATAATGGAGCACTGGCTAAATCGAAGAGGCAGTGCCAATAAAAGATATTGTTAAAAGATATTGTTATCCCATCATCATTGAAAAAAAAGTGATCCGAGCTATCATTAGAATTCAAAATTTACCAATCACCTTGTATTAGAAGGTAAAAAGAAATATTTTTACCCATAAGTGTCTCATATTATGGATTATTTTGCACTCTCTTATTCTAGTATTCTATCTGATAATATGAGTTTTAGATTTTATTAAATTTTCCAAATGGTACAGAGTAGCAAACTTGACAAACTAAATTTTGCTTAATGTAGGAATGCGAACTTGAAAAATTCTACTGGAACCCCTAATTTGGTTTGGTAAAACCATGTAATTTGGAGGAGGAAAATCTGGGTAGGCCAGTATCTCCTTGTGTAGTTTGCTTTGTTGATTCCTAGATTTGACTTGAATAATTTTTTCCCAACTCCCTTACGTAGCTGTTCAATGGGAAATCTCAAAACTTTGCCACTGATGAGACTCGATGTTGTTGGGATGACATTCAACTTCTTCTAAACTGCCAAAACGTGAGATTGTAGGAAGGTCTTTCGTATTTTTCAGTCCAATTAATTAGTTTTTATGTATTATTAATTTAGATTTGAGGGAAGGAACCAACAAAATCATTTGTTTCAGTGGCAAAAACCAAGATGGAATTCTAATTGAGCACCAGAGAGATGCTACTAATTCAAAGTTCTATTTCACCGGTAAATTACAGGAGTCCATTTTCGACACTGTTGTATATTTTTTTGTCTTATCTCTTTAATTTTCTCTGTTTTAATGTTCACAATGATGCTGCCTGTATTATTAAGGCACAGAAATATACAAAGGGAGAAGCCAAAGACAGACTCCCCATTTAATCTAGTGAGTTTTAATTTTCATAATGATGTTGGCTGTGTTATGTAGGGAAAACCCTATTAACATTGAGAAGGTCAGCCCTAAGGAACCTGAATTTTAAGCTGCATGACTAGTTCATTTAATAAAGAGTACACATTGATGCTCGAGAAAAATATGATGTCTAAAATGCCCAAATTTAGGGTTTGGCCACAAAATTTTCGAAAAAGCATTCAATGTTTTGTTTCTCTATCAAGTATTATGAACACCATACTTATGTATGGTGTTCATTACTTATGATAGTTCTTCCATTTTGGCTGCAGATTCTAGGGGTTGCAACTTTACCTTCACTACTTTGAAACCAAAAGTTCTGGTAGTTTCTCCCTAGATTTGATTTTGGTTAGTATAGTTAAAAGTTTAGTGGTGATGGCAGACAAAATCATCATGCTAGTGTGAGAAGGTAGAAAGAAGTATGCTTAATTGTAGGCACAACTTTTGATGTTCAGCTTCCTTATTTTTTTATGCTAAATACTTTACTTTTATTGGATGCTAAGAGGGATGCAAAATTTGGAATTTCTCTAGGTACGCTGAATTTGGCTTGGTCTTGGAAAATCGAGCCATATAGAGACTAAAGCTGGAAGGAGGAAGATTTAGGCAAGTCAATATATCATTTTTTGGAATTTGTTGTTTCTATTTGTGTAGGTATTTGTCATTTACACAATGCTTTGATTTTTCAGCCTATCAATGTAGATTGTCAACATCAATAGTTTGTTGTTGCTGTCTTTATCCTGTTTGGAAACCTGAATTAACACCATCAAGTATCTAGGAACTTGAATCTGAAATTGCAAAATCATTTTGTGCAATTTGGCAAAGTGTTTCTTGAGTAAGTTACGATGATTCCCATGTGGTATGTGTGTACGTACACAAGATGCATAAACACATACATTTGTAGATATATACAAGCATGTTTTTGTTGCATATTGTAAATTGGCTATTCCATACCTACTGTAGATTCTGTAGGGCTTCAACTTCACCTGCATTTTTCGTGAATGTGTCTTAACTCCATAATTTTTGGTTAGAAACGAATGTATGGCAAGGGCTTATTAAAATACGGAAGTATGCTCTTCATTTAAACAAAATATTGTCCCTACACATGCGTGGTGTGGAAATGTTAAATTCCATACCCACCTTTTTGGTGATGATGATGTGTTGGACTTTGCATGCCTAGATTGTGTTAAACTAATTCTATTATATGCATATTTGACTGAATAATAATCAACGGAAGCCTCTTCTCACTCATCCTATCGCACACCTTCTTCAAACTTTACTTTGGGGCTTAGAATTATAGAGATGGGCTTTATAACTTGAAAGGCTAAAGGTAAGTAGGCATGAAATAGAGTACATGAAGTGCAATTTTTTAGTAATATTATGTAGACTAATGAATAAATTAGGTAGTCTTGAATTGACTATAATTTAAACCCTATGACTACACTGAAGTATAAAGAATTAAATACTTGATGTACATAACGAGTGTTTAATTCTAGATGCAGTGAGTAGACTTTATAAGTCGAAGGATCAAAGGTATGTAGGAGTGAAATGGAATACATGAAGTGAAACTTTTTAGTAATTATAATGAATTAGGTAGTCTCGAATTAACTATAATTTAGACCCTACAACTACACAGAAGTATATAGTAATCAAATACTTGATACACATAAAGAGTATTCAATTCTAGATGCAGGGAATATGTTTTACAACTTGAAGCACCAAAGATAAGTAGAAGTGAAATGGAGTACATGAAGTGAAACTTTTGAATAATACTATGCTGAATAACAAAGAAATAATAAGTAATTAAAAGAATCAGGTGGTCTTGGATTGATTACTATGAGTATACGGAAGCACAATGTAATCGAATTCTCGACATATAAAGCGTGTTAATTCTAGATGTAGTGAATAGTAATCAATTATCTAACATAACACTCATCACCAATAATAGTAGTAAATGCTATGTAGAAAATAACTTAATATAAGGATTGGTGATAAAAGAAAATCTCAAGAACTAAGTTAGAGTAAAATCCTTTGGGCTTTTCCGACAAGTAAAGGCAGATCTACCAGTAAGTACATGAAGTGAAACTTTTGAGTAATACTATATAGAATAATGAAAAAATCATAAGTAATTGAAAGAATTAGATGGTCTTGAATTGATTATTATGAGTATATGGAAGCACAATGTAATCGAATTCTCGGTATGTAAAGTGTGTTGATTCTTGATGTAGTGAATAGTAATCGATTATCTAGCATAACACTCATTACCAATAATAGTAGTAAATGCTATGTAGAAAATAACTTAATATAAGGATTGGTGATGAAGGAAAATCTCAAGAACTAAGTTAGAGTAAAATCCTTTGGGCTTTTCCGACAAGTAGAGGCAGATCTACCAGTAAATACATGAAGTGAAACTTTTGAGTAATGCTATATAGAATAATGAAGAAATCATAAGTAATTGAAAGAATTAGATGGTCTTGAATTGATTATTATGAGTATATGGAAGCACAATGTAATCGAATTCTCGGTATGTAAAGCGTGTTAATTCTTGATGTAGTGAATAGTAATCGATTATCTAGTATAACACTCATCACCAATAATAGTAGTAAATGCTATGTAGAAAATAACTCAACATAAGGATTGGTGACAAAGAAAAATCTCAAGAACCAGATTAGAGTAAAACCATTTGGGCTTTTCAGGCAAATAAAGACAAATCTACTAGTGAAATTTAACTTATAGCCTAGGCGGTACAAACGTACTAAATATTAGCTGACTTACTTCTGACTTGTGATTTTTACTAAAGAACATTCGAATTTACATTTAGTAGTGAAATCAGACATCTCTTGATCTCTTGAAGACTAAGTTTCACAACCAGTGAATCTCAAAATCTTATTGGAAACCATATGTTTAAGCCTTCGAAGATTCACAAGTTGGAACAAGGGTGTAAGGGGTTTGTAGAATTTCGTGGTGAAAAAAACATGTCAAATCAATCTCACAAAGATATCAGGTTTTCTCCTTCAAAAATCATTTCTTTCACACAAGGCATTCGCTATTGAGCTCTCATACATTTAATACTTGGCGGCTAGGGAAGACTTAAGGGAGTATATAAATATTTGAGAAAAAAATAGGTTTAAAATTGAGTAGAATAGAAAAATTGAAAATCAGAGCACATATATTGTACGTGCACGCATCAAGCGTGGAATTGCGTATCAATCGGCGCACAAGCAACGTTCAGGTGTGATCTTGCTATTTGTCAAGTGCAAGCGTTCAATAGGTGTGCTTCAGGCACAAACGATACAAATCTTCTCTATATTCAAAGCTCAGGCATTCATTAGGGGTGCCTCGAGTCCTCGATGTAAATTTTCTTTGTATTCGATGCTCAAGTGGATGGCAACAAGCGGGCATCAGGCTTGCCAAAACTAGTTGCAAAATTTTCCAACTATAAAAATTCCTAACAGTAGTGATCAATAAATTCCTATAATTAAGATTTTTCGTTACTTTTGATCAATAATAAAAAAAAATGGACAACTTAAAGAAGATGGATGGGATGGTTAAAATGCAGATATGCATTGGTCGAGTCTTGTGCTAGTCAGATACCTCTAAAATTAAAAGTGAAGTTCTATAAGATAGTTGTAGTATTAATATTATTTTATGGATCAAAGTTTTTAGGAATAAAAAACTACGTACACTTAATGCTGTAGAAATAAGGACAGAGCATCATTAGTCAATGACGGTCGGCGGACTGGACCAGATGCATGAAAGCTACGACGTCATCAAATAAGACCGAGCATTGATGGTACACACGGACGACCGCCTAGGTTAGCAAAAGCTTGATAATGATAGCTTCAAAGCTTAGCCGGTAACCACATCTTTCAGCACCATGACCTTCTCTTGGCAGGGGCGAATGCGACCAATCAGACGTATTCGTCAGAGCCAGGAGGCTTAGACGACAACCACGTCTCCTCAGGGCTACGACTTCCCTTCACGAGAACGTTCAAAATCTGACGCAAGTCATCCCTGGCAGCCTTGACACTCTATTAGAAGGCAAAAAGGCATCCTCGAATGAGTCATTGAGATCGGGATCCCAAGCTTGGTCGTGGTCATGGTATTGACCCATTTGCTCGACCCGAGAAACAAAGGATCCCCAAAAAACAAGCTCGAAGAAGCTCCAAAAGCTTCATAAGGCCCCACATGGCTCGGAGAAGGGCACAGCCATTACTAGCCAATCTCCAACGAGAACAGACTGACGGTTAGGAGGCCTTTGGCCCTTCTCCTATCAAGGAGGTGACTCGGTCCTCCGCCCGTCCGGAGGTCTCTCGGCCAACCTCTAGTCCTAGAGGCCTTTAGCCCTCCTTTCATCTGAAGGCTATTAGCCCTCCTCCTGTCTAGAGATCGTCAGCCCTCTTTCTGTCCCGAGGCCATCAGCTCTGCTCTAGCCAGGGGGCCCTCAGCCCTCCTTCCTTCCATTCGGAGGTTCTCAGCCCTCCGCTGCTAGGAGGCCCTTAGCCCTCCTTCTGTTTGGAGGCCCCCAACCCTCCATCATCTGGAGGCTTTCGGCCTTCCGCCTGCCCAGGAGGCCATCAGCCCTCCTTCCGTCCAGGGGCAATCGACCCTGTGCCAGCCAAGAGGCCGTTTGGAGGCCATTAGCCTTCCGTCAGCGAGGAGACCTTTGGCCCTCCTCTAGACCCGGAGGCCCCTTCGGCCCTCCTCCATCTAGGAGGCCTTCAACTCTCCGTCTCGGAACCGCGAGACCTCCGTCCCAGAGGTGGGAGCCCTCCATTTTGGAGCCAAGAACCCCCCCAGTCGGAGTCACGAGCCCTCGGTCCCGAAGTCAGAAGCTCATTGTCCAATAGTTAACTATCTGCTCAGATAACAAGAATGTTGACCCACTGATATGCAGCTTAGTCCTCCTCTAAGCTGCCCTTCTGCCGGACGCATCTCTAAGCCACCCATCATGGGCGCACATCTAAGTCGCCCTTTTATAGGTGCACTTCAAAGCCGCCATCCACGGATGCACCTCAAAACCGCCCCTTTGTCGGGTGCACCTCTAAGCCCCCCATCGGTTGGCGTATCCAAACATTATATACATATATGCATTCATCGTATCCTCCTAATATCTTTCTATTCTCCAAGAAAAATTTCTAATTTGAGCGTCGGAGGATATACGGTTTGAGTAATTTTTGCCGTCCTCTGACTTCCTATTTTTTGTTTGTGGTGTACAGATTTCAAGTTAATAGCGATGGAGATCGGGTCCGTTCCAATTTGACTTGCAGTGGAGGAATAAAAAGCTCCCTAATCCGTACTACAACCCGAGAATTAAAGACGCATCAGGTCTAGAATTTAAATTTAATTCAAATGATGTTTAATGGTTAACGATCTTAACCATTATTGTGCACCCGACTTCTAAGGAAGTTAAGGTTAGGCTATGGTTCGTTCATTTAACAAAGCTTTACGGCTATAGTTATTCATAGAGAGACTATATATGCCAATTTTTTTTAATACCATTTATTTGCTATTGTGATTCTCCCATGTTACTCTTAATTACTAGATTTTACTTAATTATTAATAGGATGAATAGATTTGTCATTAATTATCTATAGAAGAAATTTTAATTATCTAAATCTTTATGATTGATTAGACAAATTGTTAGTTTTTGGGTACATGATTTTCTAATTGGCACAGCTATGATGGACTTTTGCCCATTCTAAATTTGGATAGAAAATAGTAAATGTTCAGTATTGTCTTTTTTATTATTTTCCTACTTTTAACTATTCTTTCAGAGTTGGGAGCTCATATTTATTGTTTTCACATTGAGAAAAAAAAATTATAGGAGTTTTTTTTTTTTCAAATCTATCATTAATGGGTTATGGTATAACTAATATTAGTTTTGTAGTTAGACTCAATCTTAATTAAAAAATTATATTTTTTCTCGTATGATGATAATAAAGTTACCATCGTATGAAAATTAAATCTATTTTTTAGTATATATCTTAAAAGTTGTGTGTTAATTTGACACATTTTACGGTTGTTAGTCAATAAGCAATGTTGCTCTGACTGTCTGCCGGTTCACGGTTCAGTTCCTTCCCTGAAATTATCTGCCCCTCTGACGAACCCTTCAAAAACCCTAGCCACTAAGCCCTTGTAAATAAAGAACCGAAAAATCCTGTTCAATACTCAAATTACATGTACACGTCTCTCCCAGCGCCTCTGAACTTTATCAACGCGCTCCTAACTTTAGTTTTCTTTACAGAAGATGGGGCTTATCACTGACTCACCATCGAGAACGGCAGAAACAACCGAACTTCAAAGTTAAAAGGAGATTCGCAGGACTACAACTTCGAATTCGCTCTCCGTTAGCCAGAAATTTACCATCTTCTGTCCCTCCAAATTATTTCCATGATTTTGACTCGTTAAGGTGCTGATTGACGAAATGCAAAACCCAGATGGCATTGAAGCTGATGAGGTCGGGATTGTTGGACGTGGTTTAGAAGTTTCTGAGAATGAAATTCGTGAGGGGTATGTGGATTCGATGGAAGTTGTGAAATACCTTGAGAAAGTTGGGCCTAATAAGGTTGTTGATGTTGATGAGCATGTTGTAGCTGAAGGAGATGAATTTAGTGGAGATGTTAATGTGGATCAATTGATTGGAGTTGAACTTTGCAATACGACAACGGAGCAGTTGGAGGGGGGTAATTTGGATAGAACAGGATTTATTGATGTTGAAAAGTGCATAGGAATGCCTAATATTGGTAATTTCGGTGAGATGAATTTGTTGGGAGATGAGTCTCCTGCTACCGTGGTTAAGTGTGGCCATGATGAGAAATTTGGGAGTTTGGGTAGTTTGATTGAGCAAGGAATAGGCAAAGTTAGTTTGGTTTGTGGGTCGGAGAGTTATGTTCTACAGAAGAGTAGTATGAAGGAAACTGCTGTGAAGAACGATGAGGTTGATATTGATAGTAGTTCAGAGTCCGGGAGTGAGAGCTTGTCACCAGCATCTTCTTCATCCTCCTCCTCAGGCAGTGGAAATAGGGACAATGGTGATGGTGATGGCGATGGTGATGGTGGTGGTGACGAGGATGAGGACGATGACAACAATGAGGAGCAAAAGGAGGTTGAAGTGAGGCAGATAAAACGAGACACGTGTGAAGAGAAAGATGGAGCGGAAGAGGGTGAGATAGTAGAGTTTGACTCAGATAAGATGGTTGAGTGGAGTGATGGCAATGATGATGATCAAGATAATGAAAAAATTGAATTTTTAGATGAGAATGATGGTGATGAAGATGATGATGGTGAAGGTGTTGAAATGAAGGGACCCATTAGGTCGAAGAATGAGCTTAAGGTAATTCAGTTTACTGTCGTTAGTATTATGATTTATATCTTGTGTGTTTTTTTTCTGTAGTTTATGTTTCATATAATTCAGTTTGCTCTTGGTAGTATTGTGATGTATACCCTGTTTGAGAAGCCAATTCTTTGCTTACTTTTATCTTGAGTTAGCTGGTAATTCAGTGGTTTATCTATTTACTTGTTCATCAACTCATCAAATGTAAGGATCTCATTGTTGAATGTTATATTGGGTGTTAGATATGGAGTTGTAAATTCTTATGTATCTTTCCTATTTAAGAAGCCAAATCTTCAGTTATGTTTTTTCTTAAGTAGTTGAAACCTTCGAGGATAAACTTCCTTGGCTGTTATTTGATTTGAATATTTTATTTCACTCCCCCCCCCCCGGGAAATAAAAAGGAAAAGAAAAAAAAGAACAATAAAAAAGTTATTTCTATCCCTTGTATTCCCCTGCTTCAATTTTCTCCTTACATGTCTGACAATGGTGATGCCATTGTGCTATCCTCCTTGCATGTTGGACTCGTGCATTAATGCCAGATTTGATGAGAGACAAGAATTAAAAAGAAAGCAAAATGGATGGAGTGTGCCAGTGTGGGGTGGGCAAAGCTGGTTTGGTTGTATAGCTATTGGATTTTTTAGCCATGATTTTGTTGCATTCATATTTGATCTACCAACTATCATCTCTTGCGCCAATCTTCCATGAAATAGTCTATGTCGGGTGTTATTTAATCTAATAAGCACCTACACTTTCTCAAGGACTAAAGTGGCATGTTTCTGACAAGTTCCGACTTGAGTTAAATTTTTTTTATTTTTATTTTTACTCCGACATGCTTTGAAATGTTTTGGGTATGTTGGATAATTTTATAATTTTAAAATTTGGTGTTCATGATATAAATTAAAGAATCTTGGCTGTTTTGTAGTTGTAAATGAACAACTAATTTATATTGGCTCAATACTAATTTTTATACTACCACATGTAAAATTTTCTTGGGATGAGAAAATATACGATATATATTTTTATTGTTAATTTAATATAAACTATGAATTTTAGTGTCACATTCTCAACATGTCATGTCCTTATTTTTAGAATAATAACGTGTTGGTGTCATGCCCTTGTTCCTTATCGGTGTTCATGGCTCTTAGTATTGAAGTAATGGTAATTGCTGAAAGTTTCTCGGGCCTTTGTAATGTGTATTTACCTGATCTTAGTAACATAATAATGACTCTGTTGATATTACCTGTTTCCCTCCTCTGCCTCTTACAATTTATTTATTCCTGTAGTCTTACCAAATACCAAGTGAAATTTCGGTTTTGCCTTCAATGTTATTTCTTCAACATTGGCTTGAATTAGCTGCACGTTTTGGTAATTTTGTTCGCTATTGATTCACAGGTTCTCCCTCCAGTACCTCCTGTAAACATCACCTTACAGCCATCTCATCAGTTGTTGCCTGTGGGAACAGTTTCATCAGTAAGCTTTTGGTTCAATTCTAAGTTTTTATCATCGCGGCCCTATTAATGTTACAGATATATTTTATGTTTCCATTTACTGCTTGCCAGATCATTGGTGCTCAAGTCATCGTTGAAGGGTTGCAGAAGCATAATCCTCTTAATGAAGGCTCAATCTTATGGATGACCGAGAGCCGGTTGCCATTAGGTATTGTAGATGAAATATTCGGGCCCGTTAAGAACCCGTACTATGTTGTCAGGTATAATTCAGAAAGTGAGGTACCGTGTGAGCTCCAGCAAGGCACATCAATATCCTTTGTTCCCGAGTTCGTTGATCATGTCCTTAATGACAAAAACCTTTACCAGAAAGGTTATGATGCATCTGGAAAGAACGATGAAGAGTTGTCAGATGAGGTTGAGTTCTCGGATGATGAGAAAGAGGCTGAGTACAGAAGAATGATGAAAATGACCAAAAGAGAGAACAATGAGCAGAGATCCGGAAGCCGGAAAAAGAACAGGAAGAACCTTAAGAACAGGGATAAGACAATCACAAATGCTCAGCCTTCAGTGTCTCCAGCACTGGTTGATTCTGGTCCATCACAGCCCAGCCTAATACAGCCACATGCGGGAGCTGCTCCTTTTACGCTCATGAACTATAGTAACCAGGCTAGCCCTTCTGTGTTCAGGCCAGTTTTCCAGGCGGGGCCCCCAGGAGTTTCTAGTTTTCCTCAGCTGACCCAAACAGTTGGCATTCCATCCAGTGCTGTATGGACACATGGGATTCCATGTCAGCTGCCAAATGCGGTCTTCCCCTATGGATCGGTGATGAATGGTGTGCCATGGCTGCATCAAAACCATCTTCAAGCTTTTCAGACGCCTCCAGCCCACATGGCTCCATTTCAGCGGCAATTGGGTCCTAGTCAGGGGTTACTTGCGAATAACATTTTGCCACTTGGACCAACCAATTTGTTTTCAGCTCCGCCCACTTTGCCTTGGCCGGGGATTGTGGGTCCAGATATCTCCAACTCAGCAGCCCTTGGAACTGGCTTTCAGGAGCAGCTTCCTCAACTCCCCATAACCTCAGGTGTCATCTCCAGCCAACCACTTAATTTGCAGCCGCTGACTAATTTAACTGGCAATGCCGAACCTTCTCTTCAGCTCAATCAGCGTGTGTTTTCTTGTCCCGGGAGGAAGCCGTTTCAGACAAGAGGTCGTCGATTTGGGGGTGGAAGAGGTCGGCATCAGTGATTAAGGGTTTTTTTCCCTGGCTTTTTCACCCGATGATCTGTATCTTTAGCTGCTAACTAACTAATAGTTTTTACCGCTTAAGATCGTTTGCTTGTGCCAACTCCTGTAGTCAGATGTGCAAAATGTTTCTGTGATGAATGGTTGTGTTATGCATTAGAAGATAGGAGTTATGGTGAGTAATTCTTGCTTGGTATTTTGCCTTCCGTGGAGCTAGTTATGACTTCTTTTCAGCTGAATGTGAAGTTGCATTGCATGGTATGCTAGAATTTGAAAATTCTCCATTGAATGTTGAAAAAAAAACATATTTTATCAAAAAAGGTGGTATTGGCCGTGTCATGGCAGCGGCGGTGGGGTGGCAGCAGTATGGTTGCTGTGGAGATGTAGTTGTGGTGGCGTGATGGCAGCGGCAATGTGGTGGGATGGTAGCATGATGGTGTGGAGACGGTGTGGTGGGTGTCGCCTAGGAGGAGGGGATGATGGTGGCGCGCCAGAGTGTAGTTTTTTGTGAGAAGGGTGAGGTCATTACACTCTGGTTTTTATTTTTTTTCTCTTATTAATTAATTTCAACTCAATTTTTATTGATTCAATGGGATTAGCAAGACATCAAATATTAATTTTAAATTCTATTCATCCATGGTGCTATATCTGTAGTTCAGCCTGTCTGAACACTCGTCACTTTGCTAGGAAGATGGGCTTGGATCCAGCCCATTCTAGAAATCAGGCCCTTTTCCGCTGTCAATATTTTAACGTTGTCTTTGTATTAAAAATAAAAATGAAAGAGGACTGCGAGAAAAACGCCGTCGTTTGATGCATATTATGATAAGAACGTGATTTGACCCTTCTGGTCTGGCTCAGCAGTGTAGTTCAAGAATCAAAAGACGAATGCCATCTTTCTTTCTTTCCGGCAAGAATTATTATTCTCCACGTGATTATTAGAAAACATGTTAAGAATTTTTTTCTTTAAAAATAATGAGAATAAATCTATAACATTAATAAATAAAGGAATGCCCTGTTTTGTATTTT